>BJFM01003880.1:2303-12678 GCA_016586285.1 Arothron firmamentum | reverse complement strand
AGAGCAGGAGGAGCAGGAGGAGCAGGAGGAGCAGAAGCAGGAGGAGCAGTAGCAGGAGGAGCAGGAGCAGGAAGAGCAGGAGGAGCAGGAGGAGCAGGAGGAGCAGGAGCAGGAAGAGCAGGAGGAGCAGGAGGCGCAGGCATCTGTGGTGCAGGAGACAGCGATAAGGAGATGAATGTGAAGATCTAACAATGATCCGCCGGAGTTCTAGGGAACAGACGAGGACACACACCCACCCACGCACACACACACACACACACACGCACGCACACGAACACGCATACATTGTATTAACACTGAGATGCACCAGCAACACCTGCCCACACACTTTTCTTGGCAAGGCCCGGGACGAACCTAGTGATGTCATGTCTGCGGCACTCTGCGCGTGCGTGCGTGCGCGCTTTGCGTGCGTGCGTGTGCTTCAGACGTGCTTGCGGAGAGCAAGCGTCCCTTAGCAAACAGATGGGCTGATGTCCTGGTGTGTGTTCTTGGTTTTTAGGTTGTTTGTTCTGCTTGAAAGAGTTTATTCATTAGCATCAGCACAAACGTCTTCCTAATTACACAAAAGCACTTTAATAACTTGATGAAAAAGACCCCTGCTATCTCCTTTTCTAACATTAGTAGATGTACAAAAATTTTAGTGGCATTCTTTTCTCACAGGTGTGCAGGTGTAATAAATTAGATTATAGACATATATAATAAGTAGATAGTAGTCCTAAATAATAAGTATAATACGTTGTGATATGGTATAAATGTGCTTTTTCCAGTTAATGTGTGGGATAATGTAATTTTCTATATTCTCAGGTGTTATATAGCTGGTAGATGTCATCAGGTGTCCAGTATGACCAAGGATTTCTGTAGAGAATATTTTGCATGTGTATGAGGGTTTGGATCTATATTGGGTTTTTTCTTGAGGCATTTGCACGCTATCAACATGACATTTTTATATATCTTGTACGTCGGTGCTGCTCTGCCTGAACGCTGCATATTTTTATTAATGCTCCATCAAAATTCCCAGTCCAACGTCCCCCTCAGCTCCCCTCACACCTAAGCACGCTCATAGAAAATATCCTGACGATGGTACGAACGCGATGCGGCTTCACTCCTCTCACCTCCACCCCTGCCTCTTCGTCCACGCCGTATCACTCTCTGTGGCCGCCGTGCCCTCTGAAGGACGTGCACACATCGGCTGTGAGGCCAGGGTACCACGTTAAATCCGTCGGTTTTCCGCGCTCGCCTGAGTCCATGCGGATTTGAAGAACCGGAGCAGCAGCGGTGTGAGGGTGGGCGTCTGAACGCGCTCTCATTCATATTTCATGAAACTCTGATATTGAGCAAGCATATGCACACCTACACACATGGGATGTACAGGTGCTGCAGTTTTCTCCCTCATCTCTTCTCAGACAGGGAGAATTCTGGATCCACTGTCTCGCTCTGACATTGGCTCCCAAACTTTAACTCTGACCTGGCGTTACTGTCAGATTTTGTCTCCCAAAACCTGCCTTGCTTCGCAGTTTTTCCCGCAACGGCGCATCAGATCATCAAGACCCTGTCGTGCATTATTTATACCTGCGGGGGTCAGGCGCAGCACCTCTAGCCTTGCTCACGCCTGATAGTAAATCAATCAGTCCAACTATTCTGAACACATCACTAATTTACAGCTGACCTTGCGCACCGCTGTGTACGTTTTTATATATAGCACGAGCAGTTTGCATTCATCCTAAACATTCTAATCAATAACTCTACAATGGATGTGGCAGCTTTAGATGTCTCCATTATTTAGTGTTCAGTTTGTTTGTGTCTAATGGTCCATTTGCATTTGCACGTCCGCACTTTGTCGGCGTGAGCATCGCCTCTGCATTTGCCGCCGACGGTGACCCTCCGGGATGGTTGGAGTTTTATTCAGAGGCACAAAGCTGTGATCAAAGCTGCAGCGTTTGAGAGAAAAATGAAAATGAAAGACTTGCAGCACCGTGCCTCTCATTAGAGAGAAACCAACGCTGCGGTCGGGCGGCCCGATCGCTAATGAGGTGATCTCAGTGATGGATAGATGAGGAAAAGGTTGTCACTGGGGAGAGAACAAAAAAAAAAAGAGCACTGAGCACACGGCCCTGGACAGAGGGGACTCACCCATGTCTGTGCTGTGATAACTGAAGTTTGTTTGGAGCGGCTCTGTTTGCCAACAGAGTTAGCGGGAATTGATCTGTCGGCCGTCTCTGTGACACATTTACAGCTTTTTTTGCTCACAAGCAGAGTGAAAACGTCACTTTAGACTGTTCCCTCATCTCTCTCTCTTTCACACACACACACACACACACACACACACACACACACACACACACACACACACACACACACACACACACACACACACACACACACACACACACACACCAGTTTCTGCCAGATGCTAACAGATTACTTGCTTTATTGGTGTCAGGCATCATTTGTTTTGAAATACATTTGCACAGTGGAGCTGTTGACGTCGTGTTGACGTCGAATGAGCTTAACTTATCTAGCAACCATGACATTACATTAGCTCATTTACTGCCAAAACAGGCCCAGACTCAGCCTGCTCCACTAGTCAGTAACTACGAATTTATGTCCTTGCAATGGCTTGTGCAAAATATGAACTCAGATGGGATTTATGGGATGGAATCAGTTCATAACAATTAATAAAATAGAGAAAACGTAACCCTAAAACACCTTAAAATGTTTTTTATAATGCTGTTGACAGGTTGTGATCTTGACGCTAAGTCATGAGTCCAACATTAGAACTAATTCTTCTACCTTCTGTTAAAAAAGAATCCTAATATGCTTCTCGCAGTTTACACACTCTCGAATGTGCAAGCCTTCAAACGAGGAAGAACTGCTTGGAAACAGCCATTGATTCTGTGAAGATAAAAAAAAAAAGCAGCCGCGTGGGACGATATCTTTAAGATTTATCATATCTGTGTGGAGAAATGAGTAAAGGAGCGAACTGATTTCCCAGGAGGAGGAGACGGTGCAGAACGGCTGCTCAAAGGGGGAGTTTGGAGAACGCTCACTGATGAAAAGGTGGATTTTGAAGTGATTATGAGCCTGATAATAACTCCAGATTGGAGACTCCGCCAGCAGGATGAGCAATGCTGGGGCAAAGTGGGACATTTGTCCTGTCTGGACAGATCAGGGACACGGCTCCGAAACGGAAAAGCTGGTGGGCGTCACACCATTTTTACACGTGCCAAAAAAACCAAAGAAGAGTGGACGCTGCGCATTTGCCAAGGCACCGGCTTGATCCACCACCGATGGCTGCTGTATGGGGATTTGATTAGTCGTTGTGGCTCCCAGCAGCCCCCTCCCAAGCTTCTAATTGGTTGTTTATCCACACAGCGTGGCATTTAGCTGATAGGGCTGAAACAAAATTGTGCACACACATCCACATGCGCGCTACGACGGTGGCCTGTGTATGCAAACGGCGCGAGGGGAAAACGCTACGTTCCGCCGCCACTTCGCTCCTCATCACCTCTCCTTGTCTAACCTAACATCTGCCCCTCCCTCTTCAGGGTCCCCCCCCCCCTTTAGCTCAGTAGCCACCTTCTATACTGAACTCCCTGGAGACGGAGGGTTCAGGGCCGATCGCCTTTCTGACCTGCTCAGATATGAAACCTGTGGAGTAGCCCCCGCCTCCCCCTTTTCTGTCACACACACACACACACACACACACACGATGATGTTCCAGACATGACATGACAAGTGCGCACAGTGTGTGTGAGGACTCACAAACCTGCATTTTTAAAAATTACCTAAACCGCGAAGACACTCTGTAAGCTAACTGTTCCTGCCACGCTCTCATGATGAAGTGATTCTTTTGATACTGTGAGGAACATGACGTCCCTCACACGCACCCTCAAAGCCCAGCTGATGAAGACTTTGATGAGCGTGAAGAGGTGCTGTCCTGCCGCTCCAACAAAGAGCCTCAGCAGCTTTACCTGCAGCTTTACCTGCTGCAGCTAGTTCCCCCCCCCCCACTATCGTCGATCTCCAGGCGCTGGTGCATTTAACAGTAAAGTATGCAGATAACAACCGCAACAAACACTCTGATTAGAAGTGGCTTCTTTTATCCTCCATTGTGTAGTTTATGTCGAAAGAGGAGAGAAATCTACCCAGTTTCCTCTTTTTATGGGGGTCCTGTTGGGATCAGACAAGTCTTCTTTCCGGGGACTTGAAGTGAGTCAGTCAGTCACTTGCAGTCATCCCAGCTGATCAGTGGCTGTTTCCCGACTGTACAGTCCTGCCTGCGATTGTAGAACCAAAGAGACGCTCTGGAAAAACGGTGGCTGCTTATTGAAGAATCGGCCGTCATTGCATCAGGAAGCTCATCTTCCCTGGAAAAAGAGAACATGAACGTCTTTCCCTGCTATTTTTAGACGTGTCTGTGCTTTTCTTCACTCTCACATCAAGCGCCCGTCAGAGACGTTCCATATGAGGCGGCAAAGGCACGCCTGGTTTCCTTTCTGGGGGCTCTTAACCGAGATAGCCGACCACAAATCACAGGAGGTGTTTGAATTTCCATCTCATTAAAATCTCCGCCCCAGGTCTGCGGCCCTGGGGCTTGTTTGACGTCCGATCGATGCCGCCGAGGCGAAGAACTCGGGGGGCTGCGAGATCGACGCCGCTTTCTGCAACGCTAACCTTTAACCACTCAGCCGTGTTTAATTTGTGCGCGCACGCATGTGTGTCGTCGCAATCAGATAAGTGTGTTAAGTACGCTGGCGGAGGATGCGGAGCTGTCCTGTGGGTGGTTTTCTAGCAGGTTGGCGAAACGTCTGGCAAACGTTTGATCGCTGTCCGGCCTTCCTCGACTCGCTTTGATCTGTGACGGCACCAGCTTCATGCACCTGGTGGGAATCTGCAAGAAAACACACCAAAGTATAGACAGAGGTTAAATGATAGAGGTGCAACTCCAATGCTGGACTTTGCACCCACTTTTACGGCGTTGAAGAATCATCCCAGTTAAGGGTATTTTTGCTTTGATGTCCTGGCTTTTGTCTTTGATGCGTATCAAAGCGACCGCATCGACTCGAACAGTACTCTGCTCACGTGTACGGCCGCATGCACCCGCAGCACCTGTCTGGTCCCCCCCCCCGTAGCCGTTAAATATTGGCCCCAACGTGCGTGTTCATAATCTTCTATCATCACCATGGTAACAGGATGTCTGCTTCTGTGCAGATGATTTCCTGCAGCTCTGCAGCACGCCAGTCACAATTTCGAGCTGGGACCTGGAACGTGGGAGCTCTGAGTAGCATTTCCACTTGCTTGCTGAAGTTTTTCTTTCTTGTTTGCGTTGTCGTTTGTTGTTTCCACGGCTGTTTCAAGGTCAGGGGTCGGCCACCTTTGGGGCGTGCAGCAGGGATGCGGCCATAGAAACAGGAAGACCTGCTCAAACTGCACCGCAGAACCTTACCCGCATGTTGCGTCATGAGTTTTTTCCTGGAGAGGTTTACGATTGTGCTCCCAGTCAAACGTTTCCTCTGTAGGATGATGTCATACACCAGCTCGGCTGCGAGTGCTCCTCCTGCTGTCTCTCAGCACATGTCATTTCCGTCCACGTGCAGGAGCGGCAGCGTGCCAGCCCAGAGAACCAGCCGGAAATATGCCGGCGTTGCTTTTGCTGATTCTTGAACTCCTCCGCGCCTCGGCTGCTGTGTGCCCGCAGCCTCATCAGTGCAAACATTTGTGCGACAAGGCTTCTGCATATTTGCTTAGTAATTATGCAAAATTCAATATATGGGCAGGTTTCTTCTTAAGACATATTTTAATATCCCAGATTTTTTTATTTGATATAGTCAAACGTAATAAAGCCAGAGGAGAAAGAGTAGCTTTAATAGACTCGGTTGCCTCTCAGCACATCTCTCTATATTCCTTCCACCCTGTCTTTGCATGTGTGAGCACAAAAATACCAGCTTTACTTTAGCGTCACTTTTTTTTTTATTTCTTAGAGGTTCTTAATTTAACTTTGCTAAAATTATACAAACCTAAAAGGGGAACAGCTGACAAAGGTGACATCTGCTCTCACAAAATAACACCAAACAAGCCGTAATCACAGACTTGACAGAATGTTTAAAGGCTGGAAAAAGTGAATCGGAGGTTATTTAGAGTTCGGATTAGGATTATGGCCAACATCCTTAAAAATAAATAAAAATCTATACATCTGCAGTCTTTGTTGTAGAAGCAATTGCCAAAAACTAAAATGGAACTATTTTCCACTAATCTAGTCTCCTCTCACTTCTGTTTCCCAAGAGGACATTTTCATTTCTGCCGGTTCCTCCGACCCCTGCCGGCATTCCAGCTTCACCACGCCACGTTCTCCCGCTGCTTCCAAAGCTCTTCCCCTCATCCGTGCGTGAGGGAGCAGTGATGTTGGTCTTCACAGGTCTCGTTTCGTTTACATGTATGAGCCGTGTTGACGTGAGCTCCTTTACCTGCGTGCGCTGACACTCATGTCTAAATGTATCCATGCGCACTCCCAGATAGGTGAGCTGATGATCCCTGCACGTTCTGCTGCTGCTGAAATACTGGAGCTTCCACTTCTGCATTATAGATGAGGACGTGCACAGCTTGTTTGCTTTCTAAATTAAGATGGTTTTTCCCCCCTCTCGTGTCTCTGAGTTTGTTGCGAGCAGGAACCTGAGTTAAATTATCAGCCGTAGTTCTGCTCTTTATTGCAAGTTGATGGTGTTTTATTTTAATGCAAATATCCAAACAGTATGTTGTTTACCTTATGGTCTGGGTAGCTGTGCTAAATGGGTGGAACGGCGGAGCAGATATTAGTGTTTGGGATTAATGAGTGACCTTTGCAGGCAGCTGGAGGTTATCTCTGGAGGGGAAATTTGCAGACGGTGCCTGGAGGAGAGGCCTGTGGTACTTTGAAAAATGAGGGAAATCTAAAATCTAGAATTAGAAATGGGGCAAGCGGACCTACTTTTGATTGTTTTATTTTGTTTTGGCCATGAACAGTCATATATGCTGACTTCGCCTTCACTCCTTACATGAAGCACAGGGCGGAAGGTTTGTAGAGTTTGTGTCGCCTCCTGTCCTGGAAAACCTATTCACACACCCTCACTTCCCTGAATGTCACTGAGAATTGATTTATCAGTCTGTCACTCCCCCACTCCCACTCTCCTGGTTCTGACGCTACTCAGTGTGGCCTCCACAGGGAGAGCCGGACACAGGTCAGACCTCCCCACACCTCTCCATTCCTCCGCCCCTCTATCCAGCATTGGAAGGTCACTGACTGACATTTATCTCTGCAGATATGGGCCGTGTGGAGGTAAGAAGGTGCCTTTTCGAGCCAGTTTTTGCACCGAAATCAAAAATATTTGTGATCCATGAATCAACACAAGGGGCAAATCTAACTCCCCTGGCCTGATTGATTGGGGAGTGAAAAAAATTTTCCAGATGAAAGATGGAAATAAATGAATTTCCAAGTGTTTGATGCTGCAGAATTATAGATTCATGTGTCAAAATAAGCCGCAAAGTTTACGTAGGTGTGAAATGTCAGATGGGTCAGAGACTAGCAGAGACTAAATTATTATCCCAGCTGACAACGCACATAACTTAGGGGGAAGCGGATGGACCTGTCAGAAACACCGAGGCCGTGGCCTTGCCTTGTTTTTATATCCTGCTGAATTCAGGAATAAGAGTCAGCACCTCCGCGTCTACAGCCATACCTCTCTGTCAGAAGATGGTGGATGAGTTTATTTTGGTAGAAGCTTGTTTTTGCTATCCATTTCCTTCTTAAGTGACGTTACAGAGGAGCCAGAGATGCATGGGCGGGTTTATGCGGCATCGGCAGCTTTTGATTCACGCGCTCGTGTGTCACAGTCAGCCTGAGCTCAGTCTTCGAGGCACCGCCCCATGTGGGTGCTTCCACCGCCAGGTAGCCCCAAAAGCTCAGAAAAGTGATGTCATCTGGTGTCAAGCTGCTCATCCAATAAACATGCGAGATACAACTTTTAGAATTCGCGCTTAGCACCGATTCAGCAGTTTAGCTGTGCATTGGCGTGGAATCCATGCTAGCATCTCCACTGCGCTTTGATCGGCCCACCTTTATCGGTGCCCTTGCCCTTCCGCGCCACCCCCGCCCTCCCACCTTGACCCTGCAGTCCGATATCAGCCTCCATCCCTGAGCCCCCAGCGGTTCCCCCCTACCGCCACCCCTCCTGCCTGGCTTAGCCTTTCTCTGCAAAGCATCCGGACGCAGCGATGATCGAGGCTTCGTTTCCATCAGACACAGAGCCAGGACGGCTTTATGCAGCCCGCCCGTGTCTCCAGGGTGTTTAATTAGTTCAGGCCAATATTCTTACTTGGCCTTTATCCCTCACGACATTTTCTGTTCTTCCTCATCTCTTAATGTGTTGCCTGACTTTACGCGCGCTCTTACACGCTATACACACACACACAGACACACACACACACACACACGCACGCGTACTTCTCTGCAGTGGTTGCCTGCAGGAGAACCCCCTCGCTTGACAGACGTGTCTTCAGGGCGGAGGTGTACTAAAGGCGGGTGATTTAAAGGCCGCTGCTTGGTTGAAAAGACACGTATGTTAAGCAGGTCATGCTGACAAGGACGCGCGCGTGTTGTGTGCCGACGTAAATATGCGCTGACGTCGGCTTTATGACCGTCAGCATTCCTTATTGCTCACCCGACTCTTATTAAAGCAGCAACATAAATCTGACGTCACCATTTCTGCGTTAAACGCGCCAGCTGAAAGTCATTTTCTGTGCGTGTTTGATCATCAGAGATCTTTGTAGCTGCTCACATCAGACAGTCGTGCTAACTGCAGGTCTCAGAGTGAGACGCAGCACCAGAACGTGTAGAAACAAACTGTTCTGTTACATCTGTTCAGTAAATCTTTTACCTTCACAAGGCGACGCCGACTTTCTCCAAAGCTCACCTTGTAGATTTACCTTAAACCGTGTCGATTCCCTCCGTGGTGTCCAGCATCTCATGTTGATGGGTTCCTTCCCGTCTGTCTGCTTTATGATCGTGCTCAGTTCCCCTCCCCCCCACCGTCGGAACCTCACCTTCATCCTCACGGTTACCTGGGAAACGAATTCTATGGTTTTCCTCCTGGTATCTTCATGGTTTTTTGTTTTTTGTTGTTGTTGTTTTTACAAAAACCTTGAGATTATTTTTCTATGAATTTTAGAAAGAAATAAAAAAAAATTCAGACTAGAATATTCCAGACCAGGACAGTTCGTCAGAGGGTTGGAAAGCTGAATCCTGTCAAATGAAGTTAGATTTTCTGGGATCTGCATGTTGCTCTGATGTGACATCAGCCTCAGAATGAAGCAAAACCTCCGCTGGATATTTCACTATATTTCAATATTGTGAGGAATAAAACGGCGCCCGGCTGATCGCCTGCTCGCTCCCTGAGCAGAACCGGCAACTTCAAACGCCACCACACGCTTCGGGAGTGAGGGGCAACACCTCCATTTTTCAGGGCAGTTTACTGACTGTTTTCCAGGAGTAAGAAAGGCGAAAAGATGAGAAAATCTTTAAAAGATAGTAAACCTGTCTGCAGTATCCCTGAGAATCCTGGATTGTAAACGTTTTCCTCATAAGCCGCACAGCTCTGCAGGCCATGTCATTCCCTTCTTCTCTTGCATTCATTCAGTGTGTGTGTGTGTGTGTGTGTGTGTGTGTGTGTGTGTGTGTGTGTGTGTGTGTGTGTGTGTGTGTGTGTGTGTGTGTGTGTGTGTGTGAAAACACATCATACCAGGTAAGATTCATCGGTCCAAAACCCCCTTTCAGAGACTTTCTGCCAGGATTCTTAAACGTGTTATTTTAGTTATATTTTTTTTTAACCAAGTCAACAGCAGCACTGATTTAATAACATCTTACCTCTTCACCAGTATACCGACTGATAAGCAGCAGCTAATGCTGTCAGCCACTGGCTCATTAACTCCGCCATCAGGCCGCGTGACTAATATACCAATATAACACCGATAACGATCCGGTTTGTAATTGCGTGAGGCAATTTCCATCCATGTTAGCACAGCCAGTGTGTCCTCAACTGATAACATGTAGGAAAAGCTCCATTAAATGTCTCTGGAATTAGTTATTAGATTAACTAGTGCTATGACTGTCACTTTAGGTGCATGTCAGATGTGATCTGGCTCCATTCTGGTTCCTTCCCACGGTCCAAAAACAAGCACATTGGGTTAGTTGAGGCTCTCTATCACCCTCCAACTATGCGGAGGGGATGGTGGGATAGTTTATAGACCACTTATATTGGGCTTTTATGGAATTGCTCTTTTTATATCCTGAGTGGCTGCACATGCACACACACACACACACACACACACACACACACACACACAC
>BJFM01003872.1:18217-41572 GCA_016586285.1 Arothron firmamentum | reverse complement strand
CAGGCAATTAAAGTCGGTGCGCGAACAAATCCAAGAATTTGATTTGAACTAGATCTGTCTGTTAAAGAGAAAAGCTTTGTGTGAAAAAAAAGTATTTATATGACTCCGGTGACAAAGATTAATGGTTGTTAGAAATCGTTGCAAGATTTGACCTTTTAAACGGGAATTAGCGCAGAGGAGGGAAAAACAATTCCCTGCGCAAAAGTCACAGAAGACGTGCAGGCTGCAGCCCACCCTCTCCATCGGTCCACGGAGGGGCAGCCTTGAGCCTCTTTTCTGCCCTGCCTCATGCGCTGTGAGATAAAATGGCCCGAATGTGAGGAGTCTGACATCTTTGAGTCACTCTGAACTGTACGTTCATCGGGAAAGAGACACGTGCGTGATTTTACACACGTGAGTGCTGCCAGCACGCGCACGAAATTTGGTGAGGCAAGGTCATCAGTGAAGCCTAATGATCAGCAATTAAAATTCAATTATAGTCTATGTAAATGAGTTAAAATTAAGGTTTTACCTTTTCTTTTATTTAACATCAACCTTCAGTCCAACTCCGGTATTTAAGAAACGTTTGAAACTTTTGCCTTTTTTACATTTATGCTGCCTTCAATATGAATGTAAACGTATTTTTTCCCTGTAAAATTATACGTGAACCATTGATTAATAGATAAGTGAACTTATTGTTTGAAACAAATGTGTTATAAAACGGCTTCGGGACCCAAAGGACCTGAGGATTTTACTCTAAAACAATGAAAAATCTGTGAAACTTCCAATGAGATTTGAAAGATAAATGGTGCGTTACGCAGGAGTTCAGCTACTGTCCATGAAGTGAAGGCATCTCTCCCTCTCTCTCTCTCTCTCTAGTGCCTCCCACCTTCGCTTTTAGGGAAGTCGGTCAGCTGACTGTCTGTTGCTGTCAAGTACTGTACCCCCCCTCCTCTCCGCTGTACTCCTCCTCCTCTCCCGCTGACTCCCTCTCCCATTGGAGAGCTGCGAGCTCCGGATCCAGCCTTCCAGCGCGACGTCACTGCGCGCTATAAGGATAAATCGCTGACTGGCTCCGATCGCAGTCTGCTGGATACCAGAGTGGGAAAGAGCCGGAGAGGCGAGCCTTAAAATCTCTGCGGTGCAGAGCTGGAAAAGCTGCTTCTCAGCGAAAAAAAAAAAAAAAAAAAAAAAAAAAAAAAAAAATACAGGCGACCTCTTAACTTCGCTTATTTACTCCTGTTTGTTTTCCTGGCGAAAAAAAGGACTTAAACGAGAAGTTGCAACGGGGACTGGTGCCCGTCTCAGCGAACAAACGTGGTATTTCCTTGATATTTTTTGATTATTTATGCAGATTTTGTGACCGTTGTTCCACTGAAGGGACTGTGGCTTTTACTTTTGCACTGAGACGCATTGCTCTCTACCTCCTGTCTGGTCTCTGTGCCAGATTGTCCCAGCAGAAGTAGGCTATGACGCAAACCGTGTGCAGAGCATTAGCCTGAAAGTTTTCCCTCTCCACTTTTTTTTCCTCTTTTCTTTCCACCAACCACACTGTGTTTCATGCTACAGCAAGTCGGTGCACAGCGGTGGAGGAACCAAAAGAACGATTGCATGAAACCTGAAAGGAGCGAAGAGACACTGATTAACAAGTCAGTTTTTGCGTCGCTCGCGTATCTGCAAAAGAGTCGCGACGGCAACATGGGCACAGAGATGAACATGGGCTCGGAGCTGCCCAGCAGCCCTTTGGTCCTGGAATACGTAAACGATTTTGATCTGATGAAGTTTGACGTGAAGAAGGAAGGCCTGGCAGGGCTGGAGCGCAACGGCGTGCGCCAGTGTAATCGTCTTCAACCCCAGGGCTCTGTGTCGTCCACTCCCATCAGCACACCCTGCAGCTCGGTACCCTCTTCGCCGAGC
Organism: Arothron firmamentum; assembly: GCA_016586285.1. Classification (NCBI taxonomy): domain Eukaryota; kingdom Metazoa; phylum Chordata; class Actinopteri; order Tetraodontiformes; family Tetraodontidae; genus Arothron; species Arothron firmamentum. The sequence continues at coordinate 39,676 of BJFM01003872.1, read as the reverse complement.
TTCAGCCCCACAGAGCAGAAAAACCACCTTGAGGAGCTGTACTGGATGCCGAACAGTGGCTACCACCAGCAGATAGACCCGCAGACGCTAAGTCTGACCCCAGAGGACGCAGTGGAGGCCCTGATTGGCGCAACAACTCACGGCCATCCTCCACCTCCGCACGTCCAACAGCAACTGCAACAACAGGGCGCGTTTGAGGGCTACAGGGGCCCACATCACCATCACAACCACCACGGCCATGGCCAGCAGCACCATCACCCATACGCGGGGGGCATCCCACATCACGCCGAGGAACTGCCCGGGCATCCCGGCGGACACAGTCACGCACACAGCCAGCATCATCACCACCACAACCAGGACCCCGACAGCCCGTCTCCAGTCTCCCCAGAGTCCCATCAGCCGCTCCATCACCACCGCCATCACCATCAGCATCATGCGCACGGCCACCTGAGCCAGTCCGGGGTGCACCACGGCTCTGGGGGCGGGCTCAACGTGGAGGACCGCTTCTCGGACGACCAGCTGGTGTCCATGTCGGTGCGAGAGCTCAACCGGCACCTGCGGGGGTTCACCAAGGATGAGGTCATCCGCCTCAAGCAGAAGCGGAGGACCCTGAAGAATCGGGGCTACGCTCAGTCCTGCCGGTTCAAGCGGGTGCAGCAGAAGCACTTGTTGGAGAACGAGAAGACGCAGCTGATCAACCAGGTGGAGCAGCTGAAGGCGGAGATCAGCCGGTTGGCGCGGGAGCGGGACGCCTACAAACTCAAGTGCGAGAAACTGACGGGTTCGGGGGCGAGTAGCGGCTTCCGCGAGGCTGGCTCGACCAGCGACAACCCGTCATCACCAGAATTCTTCATGTGAGTTGTCATAGCCTTTTCTTACGACCCCCCNNNCCCCCCCCCCCCCCCCCCCCCCCCCCCCCGACAAACTTTCCGCTCCACCGCCACATTTCTGACTGTCTGGCTGATGATCAAACGATAATAATCCACACTTGTCATACCGATTATGATTATACTAATAATGGTAACAATTATATTCATATTAGAAGTTTAATCCACCAGATAGTATCCTCATATATAATCATCTCTCAATCCACGTGTCAGCTGGGATACAAAGAGCAAAGTAGAGTGTCCGAACAGTCGCGGCATCTTTGTAGATTATAGTCGCTTGTAGATAAGAGACTTTTTTCTTTTTTTTTTTAAAGTAGAGGATGATTTTCCTTTCCCATCTGAGCTTTTCAATAATCTGTAAACAACGTGGGATAACGTCGAGGAGAATGTTTCTCCAAAATTATTGACGCGAATCAACAGGCAGGCCTGGCCTCGCAGCCTGCAGAACCTGAGAAAAAGAAGAAAAAGAAAAGGAAAAAAACAACTCGAAAACTTTATGCAAATGTAACATCTACTAACACGTCAAGCTGGGGATGGGTGGGGGGAGGCGGGGGTGGTATTTTATGCAACATCTTCATTGATTTATTGCCTGCTTGGTTATATTCGAATATATATTAAAACAAACAAACAAAAAAATCTGCATTAAATATAATCCTGCATGCTGGACATGTACGGTTTCTATTTTGTACTTCCATCTTCTCGTGTATATTAAGAGCATGTTGTTGATCTGCGCTTCTCCTTAGTTTCGGGGGTTAGAAAAACGCAGCGGGGACAGAAACAGCAGGACTGCCGGTGCAGTGTCATAACGGTGTTGGATTCCTTTGAGCTTGTAAATATTATGCAAACCGCAAAACTGCACAAGATTGAGGAGGCTGGTTTGAACTTCTTTCTTTCTTCGTGTTGACCTTTTTATCTCACTTATTTGTATGATTTCGTTTATCCTTGATCGAGAGAGGAGTGCATTCTTCTGTTTTTTTTTTTTTTTTTCATTTGCATTTAAGTACAAATTTTGTGTGTCAAGTGCACTTTTTTTGAATGATGATTCAAACGTTTTCGTTTTGAAATTTGTGCAGACCTCCCTCCAGGAAGACACGCCACGTTATAAAATCGTATTAGTGAAAGTGAGGAGCCTAAGTTTTGGAGCGTTTTTGTGGACGCGTAATCTGATGCGGAGCGACAAACAGGAGCCAAATTGCACACTAGTGTGTGTGTGCAGCAGGGTGAGATTACAATTTAAACATTTTGGGAGAGATAATTTGATCCATCCACGCTCTTTTAATTCAGAGTAACCGTGGAAAGCGTCTCTGACTTTTTATTGACCCGTAAAAACATTTAAATTCCAACTGAAAGCGCGTCTTTTCAGGGCGATTTGTGCCCACCTGTAGCATCTCATCACCAGGCCTAAATATTGCGATATTTTTAACAACAAAAAGTTCACTCTAGAAACATTTGACAACGCGAGCATTTGTAACTATCGATGAACAGTGTTTTCCTGATTTTTTTTCCTGCCGGTCAGTTAAAAAAGGGACTCAGGTTGTACAAATTTTCAAAATGAAAACAACGTGTATGTTATGTAATACCTTTTTTTTGTCTGTCTTTATTATTATTTGATGATTCTGGTTCTGCTGGCCAGATGCATAGTTAAAGTTTTTATTTTAATGATTTAAATTAACTGTCAGATCATATCGAATAAGCAAGGTGCTTACACTTAAACCTATTGTTGGAAAGTCATGCATTTAAACAATCTTTGGTTCGTTACTGATTCAACTGTGTTGAAATCTATAAATGAAACTGCAGCAGCGGGTTGTTGTTTTGTTTTCATCTATACCATGTAATTTCACCATGATGGGGATCAATTTTCAATCCTGTTTATATAAATAATACTTAAAACATATAAATTTGAACTGTTTCATTCAGGCTGGTTTCTGTTTTGTCTTATTTTTTGGTTGTTTTTGGAAGAAATTGTTTCCTATTTTGCTTATTAAAGTCATTGAAATGGCAACAATAACACCTCAGACTTTTTCTTTCGCTATATCATTAGAATATGAATGACCTCATTCATAAAACACACCCACACACACTACAGAGAAACTTCATCCACAACACATAATTCATAACTTGAATCGTTTAATTGACCAGAATTTATTCACTCCAATCAGAAAATTGCGTGCATCGGATTTAATATCTACTACCATCTGTCTTTGTTACCTATTTCTATTTTGTTTTCAGACTTAAATGTAAAGCAGATTTTGGATGGAAGCCCTGGGGCCAGTAATAATTTGACCAGTGGCCGTCCGTGCGGGGCTGCAGGGAGATTCCTCACACACGCTGCTGGCTGATTTCTGCAGGGCGGCAGTAAAAGTAGATCTTTGACCTTGCAACACAAACCAGAGTGGAGATGAAAACCTCTGATTTACTCTTAAGACAATTTGGGGTTTGCAGCATGCGTGACTCCGAATACGCTTAACGGCTCCGTCTGACTGGACGGTGCGCTTTTTTCCGTCTACCAAAAAAGTCAGAAAACGGAGCCCGGCTTCAAAAAAATACTCCGTGCGCGCCTGCGGTCGTGAGATGCTTTTTATGGTCAACATCAATGGAATTTATGATTGCCATGTGTCAACATGCTTATCTTCCTGCGTGCAAATATGCGCAATAAACACCGCGATGTGGGATCAAGTTTGCATAACAAATGAGAGTGTCGCCGTCGAAGTTTGGAGCACATTCGTGACTGACGCGCGCGCGCACACACACACACACACACACGAAATATCATTAGGCAAAGACGCCCTTCAATCTGTCTGTAATAAAAACAGGAAAAGTGAAGTGTTGATCTGGTACCGATAGAGTTTCTACTGTCAGAACATTATCTGCCCGATGTCTGCACATTCTCAAGGACAAAACCACTAGGCTGAGAGTCAACCAATGAGGAATAAGGAAGGCGAGCCTGGTTTACATTCTCTCTACCCCTGTCTCTCTCTCTCTCTCTCTCTCTCTCTCTCTCTCTCTCTCTCTCTCTCTCTCTCTCTCTCTCTCTCTCTCTCTCTCTCTCTCTCTGGACAGCCTCTGCGCACCGTGGGCATGAGTGCAGCTGGGGTGAGCAGACAAGCCAATATTTACTCTTAACGTAACAATATATAGAACTTAGAACTTTTTAGGTACGTTTGAGGTGTTTAAAACTTGCTTGTCATATTTTTTGAAGATCAGAGGTGTAATGTATAGTTTGACCTTTTATCCTTAATTATGTATGTAAATTCAATGAAAAGTGCTTGTCATAAATTTCACACTTTTTGTACAATAATTTGGGCAATATTCACTTTTGAGGAAGAACTGCATCTTAACAATGTGCTGGCATGTTGACTAATAAATCACTGCAAACATGACCCACTGATATGTCTTTAAATGTAAATCATAATGCATTTGAATGCACTTCCGAATTGTGTATAGATGACTGTCCGCTGGAAACTTTTGGAGGAATCATGTGTATTTTGTCGACACAATAATATGACAGAAACAAAGGGGAAAGGAAAGTGGCTGAGAAAAAGGTTGATGGGGAACTGGAAGAAAACATCAGGCTAAGCTCAGCGGAAGAGCCAAGGACATGGTGACCAGGAGCGCTGTAATGATTTTAGTCTCCGATCACACATACACCCCACCCCGCAGAGATCCTATCTGCATTCAGCCGCCTCTGCAGCCTCCAGCTCCTCATATCATCAGCAGCGGCAGCAAACAGCCTTGGCACGGCAGCCCCCGCCAAACCTGGCCTGGTTCCGTTCATCACACTGGACACCGCAGCAATTTTCAGGAATCGGCTGCTGCAGGCCAGCGGCTTTCAGAGCTATTCCAAGTTATAGTCTGGGCCCTGCCGCAGCTTTTCAGAGCACATGAACTCTGGTTTCTGTTAAATTCAGACCTGAGTGCACGAACATGATGCACTACTTACCGTTTTTACATAATTCATAGAGTGTATGTTTATTTTAATCACCTTGAGCTTCACTGTGATCTGTGCTGCTGTGGTAAATTGATTGATTTCCATTTAGTTACCTTTATACACTCATGCATGAACAGCCACCCACATCTTGACCCACTGCTTCTCCGGATCTCAGAATTAATATTGTTGATTGTTGGGGTGGTGTGTTAGTTCAGTAGTTAACAAGGTTGGGTGAGAAAATTCCAGGTTTGATTCCAGCTTGGGCCTGTTTGCGAGGAATTGGCATGTTCTCCCAACTGCCTGCGTGAGTGTTCTCCTGGTCCTCTGGTTACCTCCTACAGTTGAAAAACATGCAAATTCAGTTGATTGAACACTCTAAGAGAGCGTGAGTGAATGAATGAAGGGTGTGTGTCCTGTTTTGGACGAGAGAGGGTGTATTCCACAGCAGCCTCATTGGTGGTGTACAGAAGATGGATGAATGATGGTCGATAGATAGTGTGTGAATAATCTTTAACATAAACGTGAAATCATTAACAATAATACCTAATATTGCTGTATTTCCACATGGTTGTCAACAATAAACAGCAGTCGTTAGCATATTGCTATGTCTACCACAGCCTCAGTTTGTGATCTGTATCTTCGTGGTCACAGCCAGTGGTGTGTATGATGGATACCCAAAGGCCCGGGCCACAACGGAGCAATGAAAGTGACGCATGTGTAAGGCCTCTGCTTCCGGGAAGTGAAACCCAATTCCAGGTGGGATTGATCCATGATTGGCCACTCGGGGGTAAAGCTATAGGGAGAAGATAAGAGCAGACAGCAAGTCAGGGATATATTTGAACTGTCTAACACACACACACACACACATGCACACGCACGCGCACATGCACACACAAACACACACACATTTTTGATGAAAATTGATGAAAACTAGGCATACTCCATGTGGCGATCTCAAAGAAAAAATGGGCTCACTCGGAAGACATAACTAGCTTTCTCTTCTAGTCAGGGCTGGTTTTGATGTCCACATCGCTAAAGAGCACACTGATCCACTGAGAGTGATCTACTTCCTGTTCCCCAGATGGACAGGAAGAGGTAAGAAGAAGAACTATGACTTATCTGAACCAAATGTCAGTCAAGCTGTTGTTCAGCTGTGCTAAATTCCAGTAGGCGAGTCTGATTTATATGTGTGCTACCTACAGAACATGTAAGATGGATGAATGGAGAGCTCCCTGATAATGCAGCCTGATCATGATCGCCCCCTAGTGGTCTAGGTGACCTTAGAGGATGCCTGACTATGACCCAGTTCAACTACTTAGTACTGGTCCCATTAGGCCAAAGACCTCAAACCATCAAATGTAGTCTTTTTGTGCATATTGCTGTTTTTTGGTTTTGGTTTTTGTTTTCGGTCTTCCAGCTCAGAGCCAAGGCTGGGAGAACCATGGAACCAGTACAGAGCTTTTAGGTGGATCACGCAGCTATTACAATGAGATTATCGCAGACAAATTCCATTTGGTTAGATTTTACTCTGGGAGACATGCCTTTAAAAGTGTGATTTTAGTCAGGCTAGCAGCTGATTTATGCTTGCGGTTGGTGTGTGTTTGAATCTGATGTCACCGCTTGCTTTCCAAACCTCTACCGGGCAGATTCTGGCAATAGATGACGTCATCACTGCAAGATGGCCTTATCCACATCCTGTGATCTTCTGGCTTCAGTTTCATACACTGGGAGGAGCGACTTCTCAGAGCATCAGCACTGCACCAGACTAGGAAGAAGGAAAAAATAAAAGATAAATTATGGGCTTCCACAACAGTGTTTGAATCTAACTAAAGAAAAATCTGCCCTCAAGTCACACTGCCGTCCTTGCATGCCCAGACAGTCCATATTTTTTTTACTTGCCTATTAATTTCTATAGTGACGGTCACGCACTCCTCTCCCTTCGCACACATTCACCCCATTCCTGCAGTGGCTCTCCTGCCTTCTCTTCGTTCTTCCCTTCTCTTTCCCCATGCCTTCTTTTACTTTACGGCCTGATCTCTATTTAGATTTCCTCGTATTTGGAGCTGCCACAACGCTCCCTGCTGCCAACATCTGTAAGTGGTTTAGAGGCAAGAGACAGTATGGAAAAACATCAAAATTAAAAAAGAGCAGGACAGCGCTGCAGTACCAGCGGTGGACAGAGGGGAGGCCCGGGCAGAACCTCCATGGCTGAAGTCTAACTTTAGTGAAGGGAGCACGGCCTCTGGCAGACAAATACAGTCAGTTAAACATACTGTGCTGCAGCTTGGTGAGGTGGGGGTAGCGTACGGGACCCCGCAGTTTGGGGTTTACTGCGGATTGACCTCAATCACGTGTTGGGTTTTAGGCAGATTGGATTTAAGCTGCAGCACTTTTAAAGAGATTACGTTATTGTAACAGATTAGGGGAAGTAGATACATTCAGGAGAGCTAATGAGGTGTTTGTACCCTCCCCAGCTGCCTGCCTCACTGTCCTGTTGATAATACACACTACAATAGTCTTACTGTGGCATTAGGGGCTTTTCAGTGTGGTGGCAGTAAGAGCCGCTCTGTTGACGGTGTGGTAGAGGTTCAGGCTTTGGTGTATTTATTATACAGTTTAGAGCGAGGCTCAACTGTATACACATGTGTTTGTGCGGGGAGGGGGAAGGGGTGAGTGCAGTAGGGTTTCATTAAGTAATGAAGATGATTACACTGCATTAGGTGGTGGAGCGGAGAAGCCACAGGGTGGGAAGGGAGAGGAGAACATGTGTCTGTGATTTGCGGTATAAGCACATACCATTTAATTGACACAAGCTCTCCCTGTCGCCTGATTGGTGCTGAACTGTCCTCCGCGCATCTCCCGCGTCATTTTCTGTCCTTGACTTTGAGGGCAAAGAGACAAACGTGGCGTAAAGGGGCAGCAGAGGGGAATGTAAACGGCGTGGAAAGGTATGGGAAGTCGGACAACACCTCTGAGTCGGGGGGACGGAGAACTATAGGACACTTTTTATGCAGGTCAATCGAATATTCCTGCAGAATAATGTGACCAAAACAGAAAAAAAAAACATTACGAGGTGACATCCTCCACTCGTTTAAAGCAATCCTCAAACCTTTTAATGTTTGAATGATGGTTTGAACTCATCACCTTGGGGTTAAACCACTTAAATCAGTTCAGATCACTCATGAAGTGATAAAACTACTCCTACACTGCTGATGTGTAGCATATTTCTGGACAGACTTTGGAACATTGCTGGGAGCAACTGACACACACACACACACACACACACACACACACACACACACACACACACACACACACACACACACACACACACACACACACACACACAAATACACACACACACAGGTACTGAGGCGATGACATACACTTCTGGATCTTTCTCCCAGGGTCGTCCGCAGGTGCCTCCGCCATGCATTTACATGTGCCTCTCCCTGCATGTGTGAAGACAGGCTTCCCTTTGGATGGAGCTGCCCTCTCTATTCCCCTTCTATAAGTAGACAGGTATTTTTACTCCAAGTAAAGTGCTGAAGCAGTCCCAGGTAATTACACCCCTGTTGGGCTTTGGCACAGACATGTCGGGGCAGTGTTGAGCGCACCTTACACCCCTCACACAGGGAAGTACACAGCCTTACTCCACATGAGAGATGAAGAGGAGGCCAAACGCTGGCAAGGCCAGAGAACGTTCCTCCTGGCAGAGGCCCGCCGGCGCCCCATCCCTCATGAAGGAACATTAAAGGACACAAAGCAGGGAAACAATATCTCTTATTTATGTAGAAGGTGTAAGTGGGGGAGTCTAGCGATGAAATGCTGCCAGACTCTAGCATTCAGGAATGGTGGCACTGGCGTGTGGTGCAGGTTCCTGGCATGAATTCAATCCAATAATCTCTAAGAGGGTTAGGCATGCTCTAATCACTTGGACCCTAATGATGCGGAATGATCATGAATGAAGCATATCAGAAGCATAAAGACAACAATATCCGGTTTTGACACAAGTAGATATTGTTCCCTCACGGTTTGACTGTACTGGGCAGAAAATGTAACATCTATGATGTGTTTTTGTTATCTCACTTAAGCTTTCTTTGGTTATTTTGTGTTCCAGAGGGTTTTTTCTGCAGTGGTTGCCCCAATGTTGACACAAATGGCGTGATGGGAACCGTTTTATTAACTTCAGATGGATGGTTAACAGGGACTAAACTTGATGTGTATAGCCTGGACTAACCCAACAGCAATAAAAGACATCCCACCACAACAAAGCAAGGCTTTGGACATTTCATTTCTAATAAGAATAGCCTGTATTTAGTTGTTATGATGACATTATAACCCTCTTTCATTTAAGTGAGGCCTGCTTAAAAAGAACTGGACACGTGCTTTTTAGATGGAGAGAATAAAGTCTTTCAACCCACTTCTCTTTCTTCAGTATCTATATATTTTCTCTCTCCAATTAAATACGTGTTCTATGGAAACTATGTGCTGTGTTGCTAGGCAAAGCAGAGACTGAAGGAAATGGCTGTGGTCAGACCATAGTCCTTGAAAGAGAGAGAAGAAAACATGAAGAAGACAGGCGGGCAGAGCAGGAAAAAAAATGGAAAAATACTTTATGAATTTGAATGATTCACCTCTGTGCATGTAAACACAAGTATAAAGACACGCATGATGCATGCAAGGACCTCTCCGGCTGAGGTGCTGTTTGTAACAATATGCTGGTGGGAATCTGCCACTGCACGTTAATTCTCCTTTCACGCTTGCGTTGAGGAACACAGAGCCTCTAATTGATGGTAAACAAACTGCTGACCCAGACTCAGAGCGAAGGATGTACGCACAGATTAAAGACACTGGTGCACAAAGCACGAAAATGGACAGTTTGCTCTCATAATCAGGAAAAGACGAACCCCAGCCATACAAATTCAAAAGTGTTGTGATGTTTTGTGAGGATCTTGCAGAGTTTCAGAGCCCTCCGTCACATGCAGGACACCGAGGTGCCCAATGAGCAGCTGTGTCCTCGATTGGGTGAAGGTGCATTTAGAAGTCAGAGTGTGTTTGTCAGGTGTAGATGGTAAAGTTCTACTCATCCTTTGTGACAAAGGCCGACACGGCACGCACACACACACACACACACACACACACACACACACACACACACACACACACACACACACACACACACACACACACACACACACACACACACATGCCAGGGCTTAAAGGAAGCTCCAGGGAGATACAGCGATGCCTTTGTCAAGGCCAGATTTCCCATGTCTCCCTGCTCCAGCACACAGATAGATCATCGCAGTACCGCCCGCTGCATGAAGGGCAAGTGCATGCACGTCTTCAGAGAGGTACAGAGGGAGGGAGAAAGGGGGAAAAAGAAAAGAAGTGCATCTTTCGTTTCTCTCCACACTTTCCCCTTGCCTCATGTCTCCATCTTTCCTTCTCCCCTTATGCACTCCTCCTTTCCTCTCCCTCTCTCCACAGAGGAATCCAGTGTCTCCACTGGGAACGAAGCTCTTTGAAGGTGATCCAGAACTGTGCTGCTCGCTGCCTCCTCTCTCCTCCCTACCTACCACCCTACCCTTCTCGCCACCCCATCTACCCTCCACCCTCAGCGCCCACCCCTCAGCCCTCAGGGGGCCTGGATTCCGCTCAACTCAGGGAAACCGTGCTCCAAATCCCAGCCCGGGCTTAGCACTCCTGCCGCAGGCCTCACAGGCTGTCCCACTGCACCGCAGAGACAGAGAGGTGGGGGGCCTGACAGGGGGAGAGCAGAGGGGGGTATGAGGGGCTGACAGAGGGAAGCGTGGGGTAAGGATGTGTTTGCTCACATTCATTATTGGCATTTGTGGCACGGAGTGATTAGCGATGATGCCGCCTCTCCAGTTTGCTCCAAATGTAGGTCTCACTGTCCTTCCCATCTTCCAACCCCATCTTTGTCCTCGTAACGCAGTACTTTAGTTATCTCAATGTACTTATTTGAGTATTACTGTAAATCAGCTATAGTAATTTACTCTCTACTAAGAACAAACACATCACTGACTGACACCAGTGTCATAAAATGAAGAATGCCATGATTATAGACGTTGAACCTCCCAGAAGAGGTTCACGCCTACTTCAAACAGCCATTATCTCGAAGCTCCTGGCAACCGCGCTTAGTAACACACATCAAACACACCTTGATGTTAACAGGTGATGCCAGTTTGGTAGATGCCAGTAATGCTAAAGGCTGAGAAGCAGTAGACCCTGAGCGATAGATTTGCTGCATTGATAATAGATGACAGATGGACTGGCAGAGAGGTCAAAGAGACTGGTTATGATGGGAGAAAGATGCTAAATGGGCTAGTTATGGAGGGACATTGTACAATACATATACATACATACAGTAACATATGGAGCCAGTGAATAAATCTTTAGTGTAATATAACTGTAGAATGTGGCCTTACACTTGAGTGCAATATTCAAATGTTTTATTACACCTCTGTTCTCTTCATTCCTGCCCATAAATGTTTATTTTCCATTTCATTTGGTCCTCAGGCCCCCTCCCTTTCCCATCCCACTTCCCCTCTCTTCCCGTCTTCCCTCCATCCCAAGGGCATGCTCTTTGCGGACTTGCTGGACTGGTTTCTGTGGCTCCTCAAACTTGCAAACATGCAGTCACAGGCCAAACACACTCAGACTCCTGCTTATTCAGTTTTAAAGACCAGACTCCTTTGCTCAACCTCTTTGGAGTTAAGCAGGAAAGACAAAAGAGTGACAGTCACGGGCAAGCGTGTGTGTGTGTGTGTGTGTGTGTGTGTGTGGGGGGGGGGGGGTAATAGAAAGAGGCAGATGAAGAGAGGGAGTGAACTACAGGGATGTGCATTCCTTTGGCTGTCTGGCTCCGGAGTGCAAAAAAAAAACATGTTACTGGCTGTTCAGTTTATTATCCCCGAGCCATATGGGTTGGCAAGCGCTCGGGGTGTGGTGGGATATGTTTGTGCGTGCGCATGTGCACGCCTTTGTGTGTCAGGATAAGTTACACAGCGTGATTATGTGTACATTACAGCTTTTATGACCTACTGTACACATCTGTGTGTGTTCTCGGCCACAGTAACCCAAAGAGCCGCACTTCCAAAACAGCTTTCAGTGGAACGTGAAGAGCTTCTGGTGGCCTTCACGCCAACAACTACACTTTGAAAGTGCAAATGAAGTGTAGTTTCAACTGTATTAACGAAAATTTAACTGTAAACACAAAATTGTGACGTTTGCCTTAGCTCGCTTTGTGGCCCTTAGATGATGTTTCAGTATAACATTTGAAAAATGTTATGCTTTAACGTCACAAAGGTTGGCAGCTGTGTGTGTGTGTGGGGGGGCTACGGCTGAAGGTGCGTGTCATTTGTGTGTCTACGTGGAAGGAGCGAGCTATCTATAGCCAGCGTGTCCCCCGGGGATTTGAGCCTTAAACTCCATATTCATGACACATCACTGTGGGGATTAGAAGGGCATCATCAGATAGAGGGGCTTACGTCAGTGCACACACACACACCGTTGCACACAGACACACACGTGAAACAACACTCGCGCACGCTCTGGGAAGCACTGCTGCCCCGGAAGGCACGGCATGCACACTTTCTAGGAAGTTCTAGTCATCTTACTAAAAAGCTTCAGTCATTTTCAAACAATATGAAATCAAGTGTATCAAATATTCAATGTTATTACTGGTCAAATTCAGGGCCTGTAACTTTTTCTGTCTTGAGAGAGATTCTATGTTTTTTCCTGTGAGTTTTTTTGTTTTTTTTTTTATAATATAGTGCGCCTGTCTAAAAATGTCCTTCGTTGCACAGATTCGAAAGCCATCGAGGCAACTGTGATCCCGATCTCAAACTATAGGATGAAAGTTGCAATCGACTTGGACACTGGTGACACACGGCAGCAGACTCAAGAGAAAAGAACAGACCAAAATGTGCGAGATGGAGGCAGAGCTGTTTAAGGCCAATGAACGTGTAAGCTGATCTGCAGGGGGGAGGCAAGAGGGAGGGGGTGATAATACAGGCAGTATGGTTCACTGTTGTCATTTGTGTGTCCGTAGGAATGTGTTTGTGTGTGTGTGTGTGTGTGTGTGTGTGTGTGTGTGTGTGTGTGTGTGTGTGTGTGTGTGTGTGTGTGTGTGTGTGTGTGTGTGTGTGTGTGTGTGTGTGTTCTTATCTCTCCAGGCCCACAGCAGCGGGGGCATCAGAGGAAGCGCGGCCTTTCCTTCCTGTGCCTTTCACACTGTCACAAAATACATTAGCCATAACACTGTGCAGCTCCATCCAACATATAGAGGAGAGTGGGGGGGTCTTATATGTGTGTGTGTGTGTGTGTTTGTGTGTGTGTGTGTGTGTGTGTGTGTGTGGTAATTTAACTACGCACTATTTTCTTAGCATGGATTTGTTTTCCAGTGAGGAGAGTAAAAGTGATCAGTTGAGGATGATGCAGAGTAAGAGAAGAGGTGAGGAAGAGGAAAAGAGTCTGAGCGGCAGCAGCAGAGGATTCTGGGACAGCAGAGTGCCGGTATTGGCTGGCCTCCTCCACAAAGGAAGCCAAGGAAGGACGCTTCCTACCCTACATTCTGCACCTGGCGCTGGGCTCTGGCGAGCAGCCATTCTCCCGCTTCCTCGTTTCACCTTGTGCAATCCATCTACTGGCGAGAAGCACCTCAGCCTCCCTCAGTCCCAGAGATGTCGCAGCACATCATTCACACTGGTTTGTGCCCACTAAAAAATTGAATAATTATGAGATGAGCTCACAGTTGCACATTGGATTGAAAAGAAAAACAAAAAGATGACAGAAGAGCTAACCTCAGGAAAGAACGAATAGAATTTTAAATTAAATTCTTTATTAAAAATTTAAATTTTACACGACAAAATCCGTGTACATCTGTGAAAAATACAGAAAAGTCTGTTGTCTCCTCTTGACTGAAAAATAATTCTATATTAGTGAGAGAAAATGTCTAGTCTGGACTGTTGAAGGTGAAGCCCGAGATGACGCGCTGAGACCTGAAAGATGTCTGGAGGCCATGGTTAGGTGTATCCTTTGTGTCAAAGTGTTTGCGTGCAGTTTTAAGACATTTAGGGTTGTGTTTATTCAGAAAGACCCACAACTAATCCATTATTAAAGGAGATTAAAGCCTTTTCAGTCAGGCTGACATCATCAGGAAATGCTGTATGTAACACATATGTCTGCCTATTTACCTTTAATGCTGCAAAGCTGAGCGGGCACCATGTTGACTTCTTGTGGAAACTAAAAGAGGATTATGAATACATAATGGTGGTTCTCATGATGGCACCAAAATGTTCCAAACAGTTCTGATGTTGAGGAGGGATGCTGGGCACCGATGAGAAGTCCCCGCCCACATTCACAGCTCTTACCCAAGCCCTCAGTGTTACCTCTGACATTTGTGAATGCTGTGAAAGTTCTCCTGCTGTTTGCTGCACGTGTGAACAGATGTGGAGAATACGATTCTCCAGAGGAGGAGGGGGTGCACGTGCACTTACACGCGTGAGAGGGACTGAGGAGGAACAAAATCCTCCGTGGTTTTGAGCGACGTGATTGGATGCTGGGATGGTGCACCTCTGCACTCAGAGCAGACGTTCAGGAAGAAGGGTGGATTTGGGATAAATGTGGGCCCAGGTGAGCTGGCACACACACACACACACACACACACACACACACACACACACACACACACACACACACACACACACACACACACACGTTTCATGCAGTACTGCTGTAAATCGGGTGCAAAACCACTTAATTTCAATTTTGAATCTCAGGCACAGCACAAAAAGTTAAAGACTTCACTTTCTCTTCCTGTTTGTTAACACACACTCATCATATCCTACATGGCCCAAAATTTTCTGGCTCCTCTTTTATATCCGTGCACGGCGACAGCCAAAGCCCTCCTCTCCCCTCCCGTGATTCGTCCCCGTTCACTTCCTGTTTTCCGTGGCTTCTGAGGTGCGCTTCCTGTCCCCGTGAATTTATCAGTATGCCAACTTTCATCACTTCGGGACACTAACACGACTGTCAGAGAAAAATGTGAGCACATTTTCACCTCGCTGTTAACCTGTCAACACTGATTGTGTGAGACGGTGAAAAGAAAAAAACGTGGCTGAAGGGAAAGTGAGAAAAACGCTGGTTGACAACTGAGTCTGCGTTCATACGGAGCACGTGTTAGCAACAGTATTTGGATTAGCACAGCTGAACCCAGTCAGCATGCAAGATTTAGGAAATAAAATAAAAATAAAAATATTTTTAGCGCTGATGGGATGATGGTGCTTCATATAAGCGGGAGTGTGTGACTCCAGGCTACACTCACAAGTTTATGAGTTTCAAATAACTTCCAACACCCCCCGACAGAAGAGGGAGAGAAGAAAAGATGAGTGTATGGAGCGAGAGAGAGAACATGAGAGGGGGGTCCAAAAAACTGTCAAGGTATTTCCTTTAGAAAACACAGAATGTTGGAGGCTTTACAGGACAGAGGCGCGTGGACACTCACACACATCAGATCCAAGTTATTATGCTGAAAACACACACATACACACACACACACACACACACGAGTGGAACTTTGATTTAGGACACCCTTTGATTGGGTAGGTGTGATGTTTCCCTGGGAAGCATCTGGTATCTGCAGCTGCATGAACACACACTCACTCACACACACACACATATACACACCTAGTGCAGGTCTCTAAATTATTCCTTCATTTGGTCAACGTCTCTTCGCTCCTCATTCACCATCCATATGCCTGCATGTTCTCACATGAATATCAACACACCTGTGCACGCACGCACGCACGCACACACAAACACACACACACACACCCACACCATGTCCCACTGCTCTCTTTTTACACCAGCTGTAGTCCACCAAGTGTGTTTACACAGCCTCCAGAACTGTCAGAGAGAAAAAGAGAAAGGTACCAGGGTCTAATTTATAAAACAGCACGCAGAGTTCAGACTATGGCGTGTGCCACACTGGCTGAAAACACACACTTACAGACACACACACTGTACATGCATGTGCACAAAATGGGTCTGTTTTTACAGTGAGGCTGCAAAGGAAGATGAAGAACAGGCATTTTTGTGAACTGGTGGGGGGGGAGGGGATTGAAATCAACTCCTCCATTCATTCCATCCCTCCGTTCAGGTTTGCGGGTCCTTCACCAGTGATGCAGCGTTATACACAACTGTCACAGCAGCGGTCATGTCTTCACCACTCACTTGTTTTGAAGGGAACGTGATGTTTTTCTGGTGATCCGGGAGAGAGAGAGAGAGAGAGAGAGAGAGAGAGAGAGAGAGAGAGAGAGAGAGAGAGAGAGAGAGAGAGAGAGAGAGAGTATTTTATGCAATTACTGCTACAGTACTATGTTCCTTTTTATTATTTGATTTAGTCTCAATTTACCACATCATCTGTGTGACTCATTTCCCCGACTTGCTAAAGGCTTGCGCATTTCGCCCGTCCACAAAATTGCCACATGCTTTCCCATTCTTTCTGGAAGTGGAAAAGAGGAAGAACAGAATGTAAAGGGACAGTAAACAAACACGGCAACAACCCAAGCAGTGGAAGGTCGAGAGAAAGGCGGAAAAGAGGAAATACAGCGGTGGCTCGTGCAAAGTGAGGCGGAGGTCATGGGTGCTAACACGCCACCCTGCTGCTGGAATCAAATGCGGGAATCAAGATCAAAGATTAGACGGCTGCAGATACCTGCAGGGTGGCTACATCCAGACTGTGTTTTAGCTCTCCCACCTCTGGCTCTGGAGTCGAGGTGATGATGTTCTCTTCATACACAACGCTAAAAAAAAAAATAAATAAAAGATACTGTGTTTTCCTGTTTTGCTGCCAGTCATGACTAAAAGATTTGTGCTCTCTCCCCTGCCTGGATGTCTAAAAGCAACACATATGTGGCCATGTACATTGAAAGACTAAATTTTGATTTAAAACTGTCAAATACTTTCCAGATAAAGTGTTAAAAATAGACATTTTCATGCTTACACTGGAGACGTACACTAACAGAAAAAAAACACATCTCCGCCAGCATAAGTTCAGTAATTTGCCTCTATATATAATCACACTCATACATTTTGAAACCATGATTACAGAGGCGGAGTTTGACATTTTGGGTAAAAGGTTCTCAGAACAGGTTGTTTTGCGAGCAGCGCTGGAAATCAGCATGTCCACCATTTCGAGGAATACCAGCAAAACACAACAACGGGAAGATTAACTGTGCAAGACGGTATAAAATTGCAAAGACGTTTAAACTCACGCACAAGTATATTTTCGCTTCTTTGTTAAGCGAAAAAGCTGAGAGATGGAATGAAAGTACGACACTGAGAGGCAGCAGCGTGAACACACACAGAGAGAGAGAGAGAGGGATGCGACATATAATTGTGCTCTAATGAAACATAAACAGCACAGTCTGAGGGAGTGTGTCTGGGCAGGGCCTCCGCTGGCCTAAAGGCTCTGCTCTCCTAGTCCCTTAATTACGACCGTGGAGGTCAGTCACGCCTCCTCTAACCCGTCACCAAATACTCTAAGTATTGTAAATAGTGTGTGTGTGTGTGTGTGTGTGTGTGTGTGTGTGTGTGTGTGTGTGTGTGTGTGTGTGTGTGTGTGTCCAGTGTACATCAGAGGAAAACCAGAAGATTCTGTCTCTGCGGGAACCGCAACTGATCAGTGGGAACACCAACTGCAGATGCCCACCTGTCTTTCCTGTCACCGGGGGTCACATTCACTTGAGGAATCTTCTAACCTCACTCTCACCTCCTTCCTGCAGCAGGAAAAGTGCAGCTGTCACACACGTCTGTCTCAGCAGCTACGCTTGTCGGAGTAATAAACCGTACGGGAGCAGCGATCCTCCGCTTCTTTCCTCCCCCTCCCCCAGGAGCTGATTTCCAAACCGTTGGCAGATATTGAGGTTTCTGCTGCATTCCTGTTTACCCGGGGCAGGTGTGTGCGTGTGCACGTGCGCACTTGCGGCCGCTGGCGGTCTATCTAACAGAGGGGTATTCCCAGCCAATCAGTCTGCCTTCAAAAGCCAGAATAACTAACCTCAAAGTCTGGGTGGCTGCTCTGAACCCTGCTGTCAAGGTCCTAATCAGTCAGCACATTATACGCTATTACGGTAACACGAGGGAGGGGGAGCAAGTGTCCAAAAGATGTGTTTATTGGCTTCTTCTCTTTCGTTCTCGCACTCCTTTGCTTCTCTCTCTCTCTCTCTGTATTCCTAATTCCTGTGAGCTGACAGGTGAGACATGACATTCTGACTTTTGACCTCTGGTGCCATAACCTTGAATCATCAGCTGGGCTGCTCGGGGTGGCCGAATGAACCAGCCTGACCTCAACCCTAACCGTGACCGGGGGAGGTCAGAGCCAGTTGTTATTTCCCAGCAGCACTGCAGAGCGAGCTCGGGAAAAGATGGTTAGGTGGCTGCAGATCCTCCACCGAGTCATCAGGGGTTAAG
The DNA here is from genome assembly GCA_016586285.1 of Arothron firmamentum. Taxonomy (NCBI): domain Eukaryota; kingdom Metazoa; phylum Chordata; class Actinopteri; order Tetraodontiformes; family Tetraodontidae; genus Arothron; species Arothron firmamentum. The sequence continues at coordinate 21,358 of BJFM01003872.1, read as the reverse complement.
ACCTCAACACTATCCGTGAGAAAGTGGAAGAAAATGTTCAACATGAAGATTCTAAGACACGTAAATGTAGATTGAGAAGCTGCTACAACTCACGGTGTGAAAGGTTGTGCAAAGTGCCTCCTCTACATCTGTAATTACATGTTTTTTCCCCACATACCTGTAATTACACTCTGCCTACCTCTCATCTCTCGGAGACGTCAACCATAATGAAACGCGACTTTAATGATTTACAACCTTTTTGCGTTGAAACAAACAGCCGCAGCAACGGACATTTAATTTACATCTTCATCAAGTCATTTCTGGAGGAAACTGTAAAACGCAGCTTCTCGGCCCGGAAGGTTCGGCTTGACGCGATGCTTTTCAACAAGGTCAAACGGCGACACGGGCGCCGAGAACCAAAGCATGCATTATCTTCCCCGCACTTGTGATGAGAAGTTAAAAGGAGTGTTTGTCCTTTGATTTATTTACATTTGTCCGGACAGACTGAGTGAGTGCGCCTTCCAAGGACGGAACTTTGAGCGCACGAGTGAGAAAGCGAGCGTCCATGGGTTCATTTGCATAAGTAGGCCATTGGTTCGTAATGGAGGCGTTTTGTTCCGGCGTTAACAAGGTGTCTCGCTGGGGCTCTCGTTCATCCGTTCCTTCCTGCCGTCCGCTGACTCTGACGTCCAGGCAATCAACGCTGCATTTGGGCTCTCTCTTTGTGTGATTTACGACCTCCCAGATTCATTTAAAAGCCATTGTTCTCTTCTGACGGATACCAAGGCCCCCTCTGCTTCCACATGGGCCACACACACACACACACACACACACACACACACACACACACACACACTACACAGCAGCCGCTTACTTTATCTCTCACTCACTCACCCACTTGCTCAATCACTCAACACACACACACATGCACACACACACACAGAGCCCATCTATCATAGGGTGGTGCAGGGGGAGATTGTTATCCTGGTAACTGTATTAACCCATACATCCCCAACACCGTCTGAATTAAGAGTGAGGGAGAGGAGGAGGACTCCAGATGAAGAGGATCAGCAGGGTGCAGGAGCTTTGCGAAGCACAATGAAACCAGTTTGCGGCACATTCGTCCCCGTTCGTGCCTTCATTAATAACCGTCATCCTTAATCGCGGATGAAAACGACAGCCCTCGTCCCGCTCGGCCCTCTCTCGCTTCGTGTAGGAAGACTGTCAATGAGGCGTCCGTAAATGTGCCGGGACACACCTGCGCTTCATTAAGGCTGCTCAGACTGCAGATGGAGGGAGGTGGGATGGATGGGGGGATAATTTAGAGAGCAGAGGTTTTATGAGAGCAATCATCTCCAATAAGACCTGCTCAGGAATCTCCAGCGCCCGCCCTGCACTCGTACAAAAGTGCCTAATGTGCACCACAAAATCACACATGTGCATTTGCACCTTCTTAAGCACCCTCTCTGATGGTTCTGTTTATTCCGTGGTTTAATAAGAGACAACTGCATTTTAATCTTGTTGCTCACGAGTGGACAACTTGTATTAATTCTCAGAGATGAGTACGCGGCGGCCTCCCACAGAGCCGACGGTATTAAGTTACAGCCTCTGCTCAGCGTTTGTGTGGGAGATTAACTTCTCTCCATGAGTTCATGTTGGAGGGGAAGGACCTCTGGGACAAAACTGCTGCATCAGTCAGTGCTTTGAACTTGAATTCAGACATGCACGTGTCGTGCATGTACTGTATCACCCAAGGTTTGTTGAGAAACTTATCAGAATCACAAATGCTAGTTTTTATCACTGCAATCCAGTGGAAAATGCTCGATACCAGGCCACTGGTCGAGTTAACTTCTGGAACAAGTGTCACTATTTTCCAATTGACTTCATCGGTTCGGGTTGTTTTCGCGTGAAGCTGTTCGTCAGAGCCTGTGCACGTGGCTCACAGTACAGGAGCCATTCGTGTGCTGTGCACGTGACGCACAGTACAGTACATGAATGGCTCCTGTACTGTGGACGTGGCTCACAGTACAGGAGCCATTTATGCCAACCATTATACTTTTCAATGTTGTTAAAAGCAAGCATCAGAGGCTAACATCAGCTAATGTAGATGGAGGGATGGATGGATGGATGGATGGATGGATGGGTGGATGGATGGGTGGGTGGGTGGATGTGGAGCTACAGCATATTAGCTGGAGTTCACACACCAGGGTTTTTTTAGTCTACTGTAGCCTTAATCAAAGCCAGACTAACGACATAAAGCTCCAAACAGCTTCTCTGTCAGTATTTATGGCCAACAGCAAAAACACATTAACACAAATGTGTAGAAACCTGGAGGGATCCAGACAGCTCGCCTTATGTAAGCATTCTGAAACATTTGACGGGGAAACATTTTTATTTCTACATTATCAAAAACAATGGTGCAAACTGTTGTTTTAACCATCAGTTACAGTAAAGCGGCCTCCGTCTGTGCCTCCTGGGGCCGCAACAGCATTTGTCAGCTAAAATACGATGTGAAGACTGCAGGCAAATATCCCGTGAGCATGGCCTAAATGCTGCTGGTTTTGGGTTAAGAGGGATGTTGACAGTTTTTTGGACAGCTTGCACTCTGCTCTGACAGGCCAAGAGTTATTATCTAACCTGAGACAGCCCCGGTGGCACTGCTCAGTCCTCAGACGTGCTCAGTTTGGAGTGTTTTTGAAGGCAGACAGAGAAGGGCAGCGAGTCATCAAGTAGATTTAGCGTGTCAGTGTGCAGCTGTGTTTGTCAGCGCTGGCCCCAGGCTTTCCAGCCTCAGCCAGCCTGTGTGATTATACTCAACACTCCTCCCAAATGCTGCCCTCTCCATCCTGTCTGCTGACAGACGCGCACAGCCTCACCTGTGAGAGAACTCTGCTCCCACACTTTCTGAAAACTGTTTCTCTGGAATCAGAAGTGGGTTGAGGAGCTGTGTGAGCCTGTGAGCCCGGGCATTCTTCAGGGGTCTCTCTTACATGTGAAACACGCTGGTGGGTTTTTAACTAGAGCAGTTGTCACAGTTCTCACTGCAGGTGCTCAGGCTCTGTTTGGTTTTAAAGGATTACAGGGTGCAGGATAAATACGGTCTTCATGTGTGTGTGCCGTTGTGTGTGTCTGTTTGTGTGTGTGTGTGTGTGTGGGGGGGGG
>BJFM01003872.1:3276-14418 GCA_016586285.1 Arothron firmamentum | reverse complement strand
CCCCCCCCCCCCCTCAAAATATGGAAATGAGTGCTTTGCTAGCTCTTGTTTTTAGCTATAAAAGATTTTCAACTTCAGAAAATGTTTTCGACTCTGTGACTTCTTCTGTTTTTCAGACTCTGGTCATTATTCAGCTCGCAGATGCACGACTGTTTTGTTACGAGGGAAAGGTAAAGACAGGCAGGCTCCAGAGCGTAATTGGACATGTAGCTACACCACCACAGGGAGTTGGCAGCGCCTGGGGAAAAGACTTGGCTCCCCCGGAGAGGCCTGGAGTCAGAGCCGACCGAGCTGTGCCAGGCGCTGAAACAGACACACAGCGCCCTCTCTCTCTCTCTCTCTCTCGTCTACCTCCGCCCTCGTCTCCGTTATCCAACTCCTTCAAACAACCGCTGACCTCTTTTCTGACACATCGTCGATCAAAACTCCCTCTTTCCCCCCTTTTACCCCACCTGAAAGGGGTCAAAACTCGGACAGCTGTTAGATGTTACAACGTGTTTCCAAAGTTTCCCGAGAAATTACCCGCGGCGGCCTGCCAGGTGCCAGTCGGTCACGTGTGTGTGTGTGAGAACCGTGTTGCGTCTTGTCTGATCAGCAGCGCTGCTCAACCAGCGTCTTTCACCCGTGAGGCTCTCAACATGGATGCCAAAGAGTGGAATTGTGTGCATGACAAGACATTAACGCAGTATTAACGCAGTATGTGCAAACGTACGTGCGCTCAGAAGGGCTTTTTATGGCACACGGTGGCCAGTATGGTGAAAGAGGAATGCAGGTCTAATCTGGGACACAGTTTTTAACCATAACAACAAATCACGCAACATCCGGTCTGCGCCAAAACTCTTTTAGCATGGGTTCCTGACTTTTCTTTGGTTTTTTTTGTTTTTTTTAACCATATCCAAATGGTCGTCGTGCACTTTGGAGTTAAGTCTAAAACACATGAAGGAGCTGGCGTGGGTTATGCCAACATCAGGCTGGTATTTACACATTTCCCATGTACAGTGTCCCCTTTCACAAGTCCCCTTTGAAGAGTCCTACATAAACAGGCTCCTCTGGCTGCAGCCCAGCTCCTGACCGGGGGCAGAAACTGTGCTGCGTGTTTGAGTGGGCTTTTTCCAGGTGGGGCAAATGCATCCGGACATGTGAGGAGCTGGGCCTCGAGTCCGAGGTTTCTGGGGTAAAGTGGAGGATAAAAACTAAGTTGGAGAGCAAACATGGAGCGGTAACATTGCTGGGACGGGGCAGGACGTGACACGCAGCGAGCGCCATAGAGACACTCCCCTCACAGACAAGTTAAATCAACACCTGCCGTGGAAATGTCCTCCCTTCCATCTCTGCTTTCCCCTCTTTGTTTTGATTGGTCTAGTATTTCTCCCTCTTTTCTGCAAGGCTGCGTAATGAGGCCCCGACTGTAATTGGGGCAGTCGTGTTATTTTAGGGTTGGAGAGAGCAAAGTAATTACACCCCCACCCCCCTCCCTACCCCAACCCTCTACCACCCTCCTCCTCCTGTACTGTACTCTTAGAGAGAAGGAGACTATATGAAAGTAGAGTATTTGTGTTACATTAAGGGGCTTTGTCTCCTATTGAAAACCTGTTGGAGAAAGACTAAACTTTCTTTTAAAAGATTCCCAGATAAAACAGATGCTCGCGTGCTGCTTCCTCTCCATTTTACGGATCTCAGTTCCCTGTGTTCTTTGTCCAGCATCATGCCAAAAGTGTACACACCACTGACTCCGCTCGAACATAAAAACCCTCATCTGCAGCCTCTTAAAAGGCTCTGCTGTCCAGCTGTCCTCAAAGGGGAAGTTGCTCAGCAGCTTCCAGAGTTGCGAAACGCCTCTCCTTCTTTGCTAATTCATCAGCTGCATCCTGTTGATGAACTCTGTCTTGACAACGTGACGATGACTCGCGGCCCTTTCCGGCGGCGAGCTGCTTCACGGAGGAGAACGCTGCAATGGCGACTCATGACAAACTGCAGCAGTTCAACATGCCGAAAGCGTGACATGGCAGAAAGGCCGCCATATGCTCCAGTCATGACACAGCAGATATACTGCTTTGAGATCATTGCAAAGCTAATTCTGTTCCCTGGCAACTCGGTGCTTAAACAAAACATCTGAATTGGCAGGCTGATACTGTGGCAACGACAGGTGCTTTTTCAAAGTACAGGACCTTGAATTCAAGGTACAGCAAGCGAAGCAATGCATGTACACGTGTTTATACTGCAGCTGAAGAAGCCAAGACATCCTGGTTTAAAAGGAGGGCCCATCATTCTGCTTTAGAAGCAGCAGCAGCTATAAAGCCGTAAAGAAACATGTTGTTTACTTCTGTTATTGTTGGTGTGTTTTCCACACAGTTAGGATTGAAGAGTATGTGGGCTGCAGCTCATCGAGCCCCTCACTGATCTGTTTGCTAATTTCTGTATTCCATCCGGGGCCAAATAAGAGAAATGTTCACACAAACTTCCATCTGGCTTTTATAGAAGCTACTGTACAAAACAGACTGACAGCCAAACACCAGAAATCAACATCACATGACGTTCCAGACTCTGGGCCCTCCTTCCAACAGTAGAGTTGAGTGTGAGGGACCAGCCCCTGGCACCAACTTACGTCTACAGTTTATTAGTAGAAACGTATCTAAATTATATTGTTAAAGACTGAACAAAAATCTTATCTATCTTAAAATATTGTGTAGATCCTGTTTCATGGTCTTTAACTGCCAAAAGGTCACTATTCTACAAATTATTATTTAACAAACTAAACAGACTGATGAACGCAAACATTGTTGATAGAGAAGCGTCAGTCTGGTCCTCCCACGCAGTTTGGCAGCAGCTCCTCTGGATGATGGGAGAGTCGGTGAGGTAATGATTTACTGCACCAAGACTTCCTGTCCTTCTGGAGCTGAGCCCTGATGTCATCACAGATAACGTTGCAGCATGGCTGTACTTTTACAAGTATTTTAAAAGCTGTTGTATGTGGCGTTGCACACGTGTTGAGGAGACAAATCCTTCCTGTGATAAGATTAATCCGTGTTGGACATGTGGTCGCAGTGATGTCACAAAGCTGGTGTGTGAGCACAGGGAATGCAGGAAGGTTGTGTGATCACGTACCTGTTCCAACTAGCAAAATTTGTTGTTGTCTGTAAAGATTATCTCACTTTTAATTATTAGTTGCACTTCCATGTCCCCAGCACATTAAAACATTCACGTTGTTTCTGCGACCTGTTGTGTCGTTACAACTTTAACTTTGCACAATATTTACTTGTGAATATAGATTTTCATGATAGGTTTTAATTTATTCCCCAGCAGCTGATGCTCGTGAGCAAACATCCAAAGTGATTTGGTGACGTTTACAGACGCACACGCACAGCCTGCAATTTTACTCGAAATAAATCTGAAAATGCAGCATTTTGGGGTAACCAGTATAGCTCGCGTCCATTACTCGGGAATCATGAGTGCACACTTTCGTTCGTTAATTCTGATTAAAAAAGAAAGGAGGAGATAACTGGTAAACCATGGCGTGAAACATTAAGTTGATCTCCTTTAAGACTCAGAAGAAAGACGACTGACTTCATTAACCTCTTCCTCATTCTGACCCTGACTCACTTGGAGCCGGAGCGACGGTTAGCCTCTGTTACAACATCGAAACTGGACGCTGGTGTCCCTCAGACGCATGGTTTCGGTGGAAAAAAAAAAATACATAGGGTAATTCGCTCAGCATTTTGTTCAGGCGGTTCAGGGCAGTTCTCACAGGATGAGGCCGGCAGTCACGCTGGCCGAATAAGAACAGGAAAAAAAAAAGAATCGTGTGAACTAATGGAAAGAATGACCAAGCGTTAATAGCATGATGATTGAAGGAAAGAAGAGGAAAAGAAAGCAATGGAGGGGGTCATTAGAGTGACCAACTTATAAATAAAAAGAAGGAAGTGGACCTTTCAGTACTAGCTGGAGCCAACCGGTTCTTAAGAACCCTAAAATAACAGCCATGTACTTCTTTTATATTAGTTTTTGCATTACTGTACCCGGGCAAGATCAAGAAAACAACCATTTTCAACACGTAGCTCAGAACCTTTACATTGCTGATGCAGGATGCTGTAAAACATGGAAACATGAAACCAGTTTAGACTGTTCAGAGTGTCCAGAATGCAGCTGCAATGAAGTGATAAATTGTTCTAAAACACAACGAACTCCTTTAATGGAGGAGCTAACAGGAATCTGGAGCAGTCAGGATATTTCGGTTGGAATTTAAAGTCCTCAGAGAAAACAGTCAGACAATAAATAAAATCAGAGCATACAGGGCAGATCAAACATGTGTACAAAAGAAATCCGACATATATTTGTCTCAGAGGTGGTCTGTGATTGTGCACCTCAGCCGGGTGATTTACAACACGCTAACGCTTCCCCAGCACAGACACACGTTCTTCTGGTTTGCTAAGCCATCTTTGTGGTGCCTTTACATGTTTCCTTAACCCTGAAAGTGACCTCCATTTTACCTTCTCCTGAAACACAAGTCTTGACCATGAAATTTAATAATAAAGTCCAGAGGCCAAATAAATAAATAAATAAATAAAAAACTGGCTGTAAAATAATGGCTGGTCCCCACAGCGCAAGTGAAATCTCTAGTTAGCATGGAGAAACAGAAACACACACACACACACACACACACACACACACACACACACAGAGAGAGAGAGAGAGACATGCACACGTGTGCCTCCAAAGTTCTCTCCATTACATGAAAGCTGATGAGGAAGGCTTCCTTTCACTTCCCTCAAATAAACAGGGCCTTAGCGATGCGTGCACGTACGTATGGAGCCTGCGTGCATGTGCCTGCGCCAGTCGGCCTGCGAGGGCCTATTAGGGCGGGGCGGGTGATCGGCCACGTCTGTGGTTTCTGCAGGAATGTTGGACAGTGCTTAGCCGCAACTTAATGCACACATGCGGATCCCTGCAAGATGGTGGGAGACAGATAAAAGAGGAGAGAAGAGGAAAGACAGTGGGAGAGGAGGGTGTGCTGTGATTCACGGTTCCTCCTCTCCAACTGAAGCCGCAGTCGATGTCGCAAGCGCTGGTCACAGTCGTGTGAGGGTGACAGGAGGATGGAAGTGGCTCCAGATTCAGCCAGACAGACACGGTTCCAGGCAACCACCCCATGACTGCATGCAACAGTCATGCTAAGAAATGTAGACAAGCTGTTTAAGGAACTCTTGATCCTTTAAATGGGCCGTAATGAGGGGGTCAAAATCTTTTACTGGTAGTCTACAGACGCGGATGCCTCAGTGGCTCCACCAGCTCGAGGGCCTCCACTTATTCTGCTCTGTGCTTTAACTCCGCTCCTCCCCTGCTGGCTTATAAATACATTAATTACATCAGGGCGCGTGATGATTTGGCCTGCATGACCTCACAGCTGGAAAACATATAAACAGAAACCGAGTGCTCCAGAAAGAAAAGGCAGGGGAAAGGATGTGCACCATCAAAACTGTTCCGAACAAGAAGAAAATAAACACGCAGCTCTGGCAAACCTGTTATGAGCACACCCGACGTGCATGTATGTCCGGTCAGGATGTGTGGAGCCAAACTGAAACCCCCTGTCTGCATTCATTTCTGCAAACATCTGGATCAGAACATTTTAAATACTGACAGGACTTCACAAAAGGGCCGGCAGATACTTCAGAGGTGGCAGGAGAAGGAAGAGAAAAACAAATCATCACGTAAACCTGGAGGAGGGCACAACAGCTGAGCCTGCCGTGCACTTCTGTCTGGTGCATGTGCACGGGCAGGTACAGGTACACGTTATGCCGTCTCCAGTTTAATCCCCCCGACAGATTCAAGTGGAGCTTGTCTTGCGTTGAGTTCCCCAGTGAGGGAACTTCAGTGTTTAAGAGCGCAGGAAGCTGAGATGCTGCAGACAGGAAGTGGATGCAGACAGTCGGTATGCAAAGTCTTTTAAGGGCAGAGAGGCCCCAGTGTGGCAATAAAAGAGTCAGGGGTCAGTGACACAACTAATGCGGGGTCAGAGTAAAGGAGATGGGATCCAGTCAGGGTGAAGCAAAGCGGACACCCTGCAGTGGCAAAGCGACATGGAAGGATTCCAGAGTCTCATTTAAATAAGTGCATAAGTGGAATCGAAACTCAACTAATAATCTTCACATTAGTAAAGTGAAGCCAGTTTCGATCTTTGAGTCATAGCTCACATGTTATTTGGAAAGTACAGTTTCTGGTTTTCACTGCCGAGTACATTTACATACTGAACAATGTGGTCCACAGAAGGCTGAAGGCAGGAGATTTCCAGTTTTGATGGTTTTAGCACCTGGAAATGCTGCAAGTATTGTCAAAGCAATTGTGCTCAGCGATTCAATTCATCACAGAAATGTTCCACAGATTCAATATATCGTTTCCAGGGGGGCTCTAGTGGTTTTGGCCAAATTTCCCTATTTTCAACATGTTGCCCCCTAAATTGTTGTTATTCATGTCACCATAGAGCCAAAGTGTCATAATAATAAATATCTGAGGCTTTGAAAGTTGAGGAATGAAATCTGGTCTCTGAAGATGCAATATGTTAGTGGTTAATTATCAAGCAAATATGCCTCTGCTGTTTAATAGGGCAAAATTAAGCTGGAGGATGGAGGTCTGCCCCGTCCCGAAGCATGACATCAGCCAGTTGGCAGCGGAGGTGTTGGAGCAGGTGCTGGATGGGAACAAGGGCGGGATGGAGGGAGGAGGTGGAACTGGGGAAGGATGGGGAGGAGGATAGAGGTATGGGACAGCAGAGCAGAGGGTGGTGCAGGAGGATGGGGCAGGAGCCAAGATGAGTGTCCAAGTGAGTCTATTTATAGCCCCCCCATCACGGGCCACTTTACCAGGCCCTGATCACCGCTGATCACGCTGCCTCCATTTCCCCTCAGCTCATATCCAGGAAAAGGCAGGAGCACATTTACCTCTGAATCCTGTCACATCAAATCTATATTGAGGATGTTACATTACAGAGTTTAGACCTTTTTTAGCATGAAACTAAAGATACTGCTTCCTGTTGCAACAGATCTAATGACAGCTGTCAGTTATAATAATAATAATATTTCCGGCAAATATCTGCTGATTTTAAATCCATCAGAATATAGATGAAGGTAATTAAAGCAGGTCTTTTTTTTATCTGTATACAGATATAAAAGTCTATCTGTTGGTGCATGTGAGCGCACAAAGCATTTCATAATGTGCAGCACAGAAGAAGAGATTTCTTACTGCCTCTTTAAACTAAAAAAAACAAAAGTTGTGCACATATGAAGTTGTTATGAAGTTAGATTGTTCTCAAAGTTAAAGCAGCCAAAATGTGGATTCCCAGTCAGAGACTCGCAGCCAAATAAAAAAAAAAAAAAAAAAACACCCCATAAATCACAGCGTGTCAGTGACAGATAATCTGGACTTAAACAGTGTCACCAGACTTGTGCGGCTGTGAAACCAGAGCCTCTCCAGGCTTACGGCCACAGCAGCATGCAGCATAATGGCATTGTGTTGAGTTGTAATGACTCTGGGCCCCCGTGTGACAATAAAATAGTGTCTTTGTCTTCCACTTATCTGGCTGGAGCTCACGCTGTAGCAGAGTGCTTCAACAGCTACTGTGTAGGTATCAGACCTAAGGACACAATCTACACTACTGTGTGTGTGTGTGTGTGTGTGTGTGTGTGTGTGTGTGTGTGTGTGTGTGTGTGTGTGTGTGTGTGTGTGTGTGTGTGTGTGTGTGTGTGTCTGAGGGCCTACTGTCAACCACTCTGCACGGACAAAATATTCATCTGAGCCCAGACAGATAAGTAGATCTTTTTTTTTCTACACCCACACAGATACTTTTATATGAGGCTGAGGTTGGGCGTTTTAACATAAGGGAAATTTGTACCCGCATACGTTCAGACGATGACTGGCACGTGCCAAAAACACGCAGGAATTAGCAAAAAAAAAAAACCCAAAAACTTAAAACACTCTTACTAATGTAACTTTAAAGATTTACATTGAATGCACAATTGCAGCACAGGAGCAGGCTGCTGCAGAATAAATGACTTTGTATCGGGACAATGCCCTTGGCTTTTTGGTTATTTTCACGGTAAATCCTGGAGTCCACCCACACAGGCAAGCCCTGCAGAGACCTTCTGTTCCTCAGTACTGAACACACGCACGCACGCACGCATGCACGCACACACGCGCACACACGCACACACACGGGGAGGAAAAGACACAGTAGAGAGGAGAGGAACGAAGATAACCAAAATGCGACTTGACTCCTGAACAAAGCATTTCTGCTTTTCATTTGATGATTTGACGAGAGGCTGAAATTTATTGCTTACTATACAGCTCTCAGCCCGCGACCTCTGAAAGATAAGAATTGAAGAAGTGACTAATCAGAAACATCGGGGATGATCGTTTAGTTCTCTGCGATCTCAGTCACTTGATGTCGTTGTCTCTCTCTGTCACTTAATTCGTTTGTTTTTGAACCAGGCGGAAACATTCCAGGCTGTAAGTTAGGAGAGAGCAGAGTACATATGGATACCCGGCATGATGGGACACAGCGCCATGATGCAGTGTGGTAATGGCCGTGAAACCACATGTCACTGCAGAGAGAGAGAGAGACTCCAGAGCAGAGGCAAGGCCCTGAGCCAGCCCAGCACTGCCGTTCACCTCCGCTCCCTCTTCATCTGTCTGTTTATCTCATTTTCCTACTTTTTCTCCTCATCTCTTCTGCTCTCTCTCTCTCTCTCTTTCTCTTTCAGAAACTGTATCTCATGTTTCTGTCTTGTCGGTCTCTCACAGACTTCCCAACTTTTCCAGACTTTGACCCACCTCTGAGACAATGTCACGCGCCGGCCAAGGCAACACTGTGGTTGTTCTTTCAAACAGTCCATTCATTTCCATTCTGCAACATAAAATCAAGGTTAAACCACTGGCAACCATGAAAACTAATGTTCTGCTTATAATTTTGATTTTACTGCACGTCAAATCGGCGGAAAAGTCTTATAGGAGTTCATAAAATGCTGCTTTATGGCATTTTATTTTACTCACTCACTCAAAACTACATGAAATTGAGACAATAGTCATTATAATCCAACACGTTCTGCTAAATCACTCACAAACAGTATTTGTGACCTCAAAATTAAACTTTCCTGCACAAAAATCAAAGTGATGGGCATATTTCCAGCCCCATCTTGCTAGCCATTTCACATTTTGCAGCTGGTCAAGGCTCATTTTGCAAACTTCATTCCACCCGTGTGAAACGTAATGTGCAAGCGCTACCACATTTCAGATTAATAGTAATATTATCAATGAAACTGGTTCTACGATCGCGTGGCTTGTTGACACGACCATCTAAAGGTCAGCTCAGCTCTGCTTCCCTCCTTCCTGGAGCTTTTGACTCCCACCATAGCCACGCTGGTTGCATGAACGCTTCCTTTGCCATCATTTACTCCAGAAGTGTGTATATGTTACACACATATGAAGGTGTTCCTCCCCAGAACAGCAATGAAGGCTGAGCTCTTCTCTGTTTGACTCCCAGTTTAACCAGCCTGGCAAAGTCCAAAGAAATTATGGATGATGGACTTTGGATGGTGGAAATAGAGATTGTGAAATCGCACACACACACACACACACACACACACACACACACACACACACACACACACACACACACACACACACACACACACACACACACACACACACACACACGGTCACACAAACAGCCTTGAATGGCAGGCTGGTGATAAAGAGAAAGCAGCAGGAAAGGACATCACGGCTGCTGCTCTGATCACCCAGACGTGCACAAGATCAGGTTTGCTCTCGTTTGACTTCATGTCTGATTGTCGGAGTTTACATTTATGGAACGGTAGTTTTTCTAGCCTCTCCTTCTCTGGGTGGGCTGGTTCTCCACCTCCTCCTGCTGTGGTTTACCTCTCTGGAAACTCTGGCGCTGCCACTGGCACAAAATGGCTGCCAGATGCACGCTGCTGGCATAGGTGAGAGCTGGCCACAGAGAAACCTCTCACAGAGAATGTTTTTTCACAGATGATTTAGTCACTTGAAATAACTTCAAATGCTTTCGAAGTGTTAGATAATAACAGTAAAGGTGCCTTTAAGTGTAACTTTTGATGCCATCTTGGCTTAATTTAGCTGATTGTGCTGATGGATATCAATTCATTTTTGATGCCCAGGCCCCAAACTTAGCATTAGCAGCATTATTTGACATGTCAGAGTTAAAACCAGTTGAAAGCCCAGTGTCCAAAGACCTTGTTTGCCAAAGGGCCCTGACCAATGTTTTATTTTATTTTATTTTATTTTTTTAAACTTAAAAACTTGATGGATGCTGAATTTGTCCTCAAAGACATCAACGACCTGTGTCATAAAGTTTTTATTGCCACTTGGGTTATTTTTAACTTAGAGTTTATGTTCATATGAGATGGAAATACAGTCCTGATATCATTAACAGTGAACTCTTGGATGCCTGTGATGGCATCTCCCTATATCTCTACCTGTCAACATGATCGCTTTCACTTTTCCAAGGTTCTGTCAGCCTTTGTTACATTTCAATTTGGTCTTTTTTATTTTAATTTCACATTCAGAGAGAAAGCAGACTGCTTAATGTTCTTAATGCATGGAAAGGGCATCTGTTTTCCTCTGATGCCCATTTGGTCTGCGGCTCCTTGGATGACTTCTCTGTAAGTAGTTTGGCTAATGGCAGCACTTGTGCGTCTAAATACAGAATTCATCACTTAAGCCTCAAAGCCATTAATTGACATTTTTAATAAAATGAAATCGATTTGTTCGCCATTTCAATTCGAAACGAATGCAAACCCTGTTGCAATGTTTAAAGTAATTTTATATTTCCAGTAACATAAAGTGCACAATCGCATAATGCAGTCATGCCTTTTGGTCTCTGCTGGCCCCGCCTACCCTCCGGGGATTGGGAACCGTGGATATGAAATATCTAATTTATCTGTAATGTGAAATGCATAATTACAAAGTGTCAGTGAATCCACCACGGTGCTACAGTCCTGCAAGACAGTAGAGAAGCGTGCACACAGTCATGTTTTAATGGGCTGCTATAAGACACAAGGTCTTGCTCTCTTTCTCTCTCTCTCTCTCTCTCTCTCTCTCTCTCTCTGTCTCTCT
>BJFM01003870.1:0-17342 GCA_016586285.1 Arothron firmamentum | reverse complement strand
GTGTGTGTGTGTGTGTGTGTGTGTGTGTGTGTGTGTGTGTGTGTGTATACTTATTTTTTTATATATCTTTTTAGACACCGAAGAAGCACCTCCAAAATGGTGCCATCAGAGGTTATCAGGTGGGCTATCGGGAGTACAGCTCTGGTGGAAACTACCAGTTCAGTGTGATCAGTGTGGAGACCACCGGGGATAATGCTGAACACCTTGTCCTGGACAACCTAAAGAAATTTACCCAGTATGGAGTTGTTGTGCAAGCCAGCAACAGTGCAGGGACGGGACCCTCTTCCACGGAGGTGGTGGCCACCACACTGGAGGATGGTGAGAGCACAGAGATGGTCTTACACCTGGTGAACTTGGAATATGCAGAAAAGCCAAAAGAACTAGTTTGACAGAAGATACCTAAACCACAAACAGTAATGAACAGTAAATTCATGAGTAAAATGAAAGAGTCATTCAAAATTTGATGTAAAATTGTAATGATATAGGCTTCCCTTACATATAGATATAGGCCGTGCATTCCATGGCCGCCTTTCAAAGATGTTTGCTGAGGAAACACTGCACTCTAGTGGAGATGTGTAGGTACTGCCTCATAATTGTGTTCTAGTCTGATGAGAAACCTCTCCTCCCCAGTTCCCAGTCGACCGCCAGAGAATGTCCAGGCCACTGCTACATCTCCAGAGGTCATCTCTTTGTCCTGGCTGACCCCACCTAAAGACGCACTCAATGGCAACCTGCTTGGTTTCAGGGTCATTTACTGGGCCAACCTGCCTGATGGAGGTATTGGTTTATTTTACATCAAAGAACTTTATTTGTCCTTTGGGGAAATTCAGGTCACTTAAGCAATTTAAACAGTGAACACAATGACTGCAGCTGCTCTGTATCTTGAAGAAAATAAGGGTGAAAATAAAATAAAATATAAAGCATAAATATAAAAACTAAAATAAATTCAGTAGGAATTGTGGTGGCAGGTTAGCAGGGGGTGGGGGTGGGGGGCAGGAGGCTTGGGTGTTGAGAAGTAGACTCAGAATTTTTCATTACGGTGCTCAACAGTAACTCTTTGATAGGATTTTATTTTACCTATCCCACCTTTGGGCAAGAGGGACTCAAACTAGTACCAACAACAAAGACTGAGAAACATTCACACCTCAGGCCAGTTCAGAGTCACCAGTTCTCATCCAAACATGTGTCTCTGGACTGGAGAGCCCATGTGAACATGCAGACTCCGTCCAGAAAAGGCCCCGTCCCTGGGAACTGGGAACCTTCTGGCTGTGAGGCAACGCTGTTAACTGCTGTCTTGAGACTCATCATGGAAAACACAGATTCTGCTGCAAGATTTCCAAGAAAAAGTAGCAGGAAAACCTTTTCCTGCAGAAGGAGGATGGGAAGGAGGGAAAGACACTGATCAGGGTTACCTATTCAACACTCAGGTACCAAACCCCTTGCTCAAAGGCAGCTGGGAATAGCCATATTTAAGAAGAGAAGAAAACTTACTTGAGTTAATGTAAGGGAATACAGATGAATCTCTGTAAGCATCTTGACAAGAATTGAGTGGCAAATCAAAGCATGTACACACGAACGCACAAGTACACGTCCAAAACATGAATGCAGATATTATTTGTGTTTTCTATTTTCTGGTTCTGGTCATAAACTTCATGGACAGAATTTCTAGTCGCAGCCACAGTGTTGAGGGGTCACCTTGGTGGCCTCAGGATCGGGTCCTTACTTTTTGCAGATGACGTGGTCCTGTCAGGGTAGGCTTCTGACTGACTGATCTTCAGTTCTGAAGCTAATGGCGGACTGGCATTTGTCTGTACTTGGCTGACTGATTCCTGCCATCATCTGGATTCTAACAGTTGTCAAACTGGGCTGTCCACTTTCTTCTAACACAACTGATAGCCCCAGCCCCGTTAAGAAGGCCAGAAACTCCACAAATTAACCGTGACCCGATTTCTTCATTCTAATTTATATCTACACACGTACTGGATATTTATCTCATGTTTGAGAACTTATTTACGGCATAAGTTTTAAATAAGTTAATTGGGGTTTTTTTTTTTTAACAGAATTGGGAGAGATCAAGAATGTGACCACCACGAAACCATCTCTGGAGCTGGATGGGCTGGAGAAATACACAAACTACAGCATCCAAATCCTGGCTTTCACCCGAGCCGGAGACGGTGTTCGCAGTGACCAGATCTACACCCGCACCAAGGAAGACAGTAGGAACGCAGTCACCTCTCTAGATACAAGGCAGTTGTTTGGCTTGAAAGCAAATGTGCTCGTTTACGAGTGTGACCAAACCAGCAGGGGGCAGGCTCTTAAAGCCATTCAGCCAACAATGGCGCGTTTGTACCTGCACTCATGGACAAGTCTCTTCAGCACATATGCCCAGCTTTACAAAGGTTCATATTGGACAGATGTCAACTGGACGCTCTTGTTCTTCCAGTTCCTGGACCTCCTGCGGGCGTGAAGGCGGCGGCTGCGTCCGATTCTGTGGTGTTTGTGTCCTGGCTTCCTCCAACCAAAGTCAACGGCATCATCAGAAAATACACAGTTTTCTGCTCCAACCCCCATCCCACAGTAAGACAACCAAAACACGGCCTCAGGCTCAGAATGTGTTTGCTTGCCCTCTCCTCTACTGGTGGCTGACCACACTTTCTGTGTTCAGTCAGCACTTTAATATTGAAAGGTAGAAATGAAAATTTCAAATTAAATGAAAAATCTTTTCACATACGGATTTTGCTTGTAATGCCATCATCACAAGACCGTTGATGGCAATGTAGAACTTTTCTGTATGCTAATCCAGACTTAGGTCCACCTACTAGTGCACACAGGACAAAAGCCCATGTTCAGCATGCACCACTAATGCGTGTCTGTCACTTGTTTCTCCCAAGGTGAGTAGTGAGTTTGAAGCAGCCCCAGATGTGTTCTTCTACCGCATCCCCAACCTGAGCAGGAACCGTCAGTACAGCATCTGGGTGGTTGCTGTTACTGCGGCAGGCCATGGAAACAACAGTGACATCATCACCGTCAAGCCCATGGCTGAAGGTAGGTGGCTGGGGGGACTCTGGACACTACCCTGTCGCTCAAACACGAAGGAAACATTTTGATCAAATTGTGAAAACAGAAGTAAGGAATAAAAAGAATGTTGCCGTGGTCGAGCTTTGAATGGACAGGGGGCCCCCACCGGCCCTTGCGTTCAGGGGCTGCCCCCGAGGGCCAGTTCGGGGGGAGCCAGCCCCCACCGGCCGTGGGACCAGGGCCCCGGGGGAAGCCGACCAGGGCCTTCATTGCATCTCACAGCTTTTATGTTTTGGTTCGGTTGATGTGCTTCTTCTCTTTCTTTAAAAGGCAAAAGACTCACACAGACTCTGGTGTCTTTAACACGTTTTTGAAACTGAGTAACTTAGAAGCGGGTGTGTATTTTGCAGCTCCAGCTCGTATTTTGACCTTCAATAGGACCGTGACCACCCCGTGGATGAGGGACATTGTGCTGCCATGTAAAGCTGTGGGTGATCCATCCCCAACAATCAAATGGCTCAAAGAAATGTACGTCCACCTTTTCTCCAGTCATGGCTACATGGGCTGCTTTCTAAAACAGAAATGCTAACACTGTGTTTCAGCAATGCTACGCCAGCACCTGTTGTGATTGACCCTCGGCGCAGTGTCCATGGTAACGGCAGCCTTGTTATCCGCACAGTGAAAGCTGAGGATTCTGGAAACTACACATGTGCAGCCAGTAACAGTTATGGGTTGGAGAAGATTATCCTCAACCTGCAGGTTCAAGGTAAACACAGGACAACACAATTGCATGTTAGCTGGCGTTTTCTTGTTGTGGCCCTTGTGTAATGTTTAGAGTGTTTTCCCTCAGTTCCGCCTGACCAGCCCCGCCTCACCGTCACCAAAACCACCACCACCTCCATCACCCTCTCTTGGATCCCTGGAGACAACGGAGGCAGCTCCATCAGAGGTGAGCCCCACGTCCTCCTGCTTTCCTTCCTGTTCATGGGTCTTTTTCCTTCTTTTGCTAGTTTGCTCCTTTACTCTTCTTTCACGTCCTCCTGTCTTCTTTTGAAGGCTACATTCTGCAGTACTCTGAGGATAACAGCGAGCAGTGGGGGAACTTCCCCATCAGTCCAAGCGAGCGCTCCTATCGGCTGGAGAACCTCAAGTGTGGCACCTGGTACAAATTCACCCTCACCGCCCAGAATGCTGTGGGGCCAGGACGCATCAGTGAGATCATTGAAGCAAAGACACACGGAAAAGGTAGGACACAAATGTATTAGCAAAGAAAAAGTCAAAGCTGCACTGGCAGAAGTATCCAGAGCCTTCAGCGAGCAGTTGGCAGCCTCCAGTCTTCCAAGGTCCACGCCTGGATTTGGGCTCCTTTCTAAAGCTCTGTTAGGTTGCACAGACATCATCAAAGTGTCCTCCAGGTTTTACAAGAGATGTTTGATGGAATTCAAGTCTGGGCTACTCAGGGACATGCAGGGAGCTTTCCCTGAGCCACCGTCCAGGATCTGTTTGGATGGGTCAGTCAGCCCTAGGCCACCATTGGTAAACACTTTAACCCCTTTAGCTAAAAAAAAAAAAAAGAGTTTTAAAAAATTGGTTTTGAATTTTTGAAAGCCAATCTTGAGAATATTTACAACAATATTTGTCAATTTGTAACTAATAGATCAATCTAAACATCAGATATTACACCAACATGGTAAATCCAAATGCTAATTGAAAAGGTTAAATCTTACCTTCATCTGAAAAGTTAAAATTAAATGTTTTGGGTGAAACTAAGTATTTATCTAATTTGCAAATTCACACTGCCTGTAGCCGGAACTTTCAAAATAAAAGATGAAGGAGTTCAGAATGGGTTTAGAGTTTAAAACAAAGTCTTATCTGGAGAAAGTGATACTTGGAAAAACATTATGGTGATAATAAATAACTAATAACAAACCCATTAAGAGAACCTTTATTTGACTAATTTTGTGTCCATGTCTGCTCCTGTTTGGGCCAGCCTTGGTGGTGTGATTGTTTTTGGGTGGATGAATCGAAGAGTCTCATTATTAAATATTCATGAGTTGCTGCTGTCAGCGTGGCTGAAGGTGCTACACGATTGGTTGGTGCTACGGCCCAAAATGGGATTCATCAAACAAGAGGAAAAGCAGTCAGACGCTGGCCTTCATGGAAGCAGACATGACACTTCAAACTCAAAGTACACATCCAACACAGTTTGTTGTTTTAGGTAGTGGTTTTTATCACAGTATCACATGTCCAAAAGTCCATTTCATCTGGAAAAGTTGTTTTTAATTTGATATTACACAGGCCAAACACTTAACATGCTCTGAACTTCCTCTGGCTTTTCTTTTGATACTTACAGGCAGTGTGAATTTGCATATTAGTTCAATATTTCCTTTCACCCGAATTCACCATCAGCAGCGGCTTCGGCTCGTTTGAAGGGCGTCGCCGTGGAGGATGCAGGAGATCACCACGGCGTGGCCCAGCAGCTAGGTGGCATGCCGGCTTAGGACTGGCTGCATTTTACTGATGTTGAACAAGGCAAGGCAGCATGGACTTGCATGAAAGAGAAGGCCACAGTCACACAATCCCCTCTTGATTCAGATCAGAGGACCTTGTTCCTAGAAGCTTCTTATGTATCTTCTCCAGAAAGATCTGGCTGGAGTGCTGCAGAAATGCTTAATTCCCATTTGCACACAGAATCTGGAAAGATCTGTGAAGATCTCCCACAGCCATCTCTACGGTTTTAGCCAGACTGCTTGCTGATTTTGGTCAGATGCTCAGCTCTGGGAGTGGTCCTGCTGGAGGCCAGTCAGCTGTCAGTGCTCACTTTTCTCCAGCCTTGGTCACATCTGTGCACCAACACAATCCTAAAACTTGAATTTGATCTCTGGCAACACTTCTAAACGTGTGAATACTTCTGTCAATGCAAGGTTTTTTAACTAAGCGTTTTCACTCTTTATTTTCTAAGCCTCAGGTCCCACCATGACCTTCTGACTCTGTGTCCTTCTGCAGAACCTCAGTACTCCAAAGAACAGGAGCTCTTTACCAGCATCAATGTCACCCGGGTCAAGCTCAACCTGAGTGGCTGGAATAACGGCGGCTGTCCGATCACGTCTTTCACATTAGAGTATCGGCCCGTAGACTCGCTGACGTGGACGACAGCCCAGCGCACTTCCCTCACAAAGAGCTACATTCTGTACGATCTGCAGGAGGCCACCTGGTACGAGCTGCAGATGAAGGTCCACAACAGTGCTGGCTATGCTGAGAAGAGAGTCAAGTTTGCAACACTCAGCTATGATGGAAGTGAGTCACACAACTACCCAGCAGAACAGTTTGTTCTCTTTGAAGGAAGCAAAAATGTCTGGAACAGCCTTTGAGCTCGCTAGCTAGTCTGTGTGACAAAATGAATGGGACTCCTCTAAATAGAAGACAGAGGAACTGTCATAGCTACTTACTGTATATGGCTATGCGTTAATCGGCTTACTCGCGGATGCTCATTCACAGAGAACTAGCTCAGGTTTACCTGAATGATGTAGACAGGAGTGCACTCAATAATTACAGCTCATTCAGGTGACAATCTCCATACATTTCTCATACTCTCGTCCTAAATAGCACATGTAGCGTGTTTGTATAGCTTGACATTAGAAGATGTAAAAGGTATTGTTGCTTTTCCACAGGCACCATTGCACCTTTAGTAAAGGCCCCAAATGTTAGCGACCACAAGTCCGGCGGTGGTGAAGGCTTGAAGATGATGGTGACCATTTCCTGTGTGCTAGTGGGGATTGTTGTTATCTTCACTGGCCTGCTGATGCTGAGGAGGAGGCGACGGGAGCAGAGGCTGAAGAGGCTGAGAGGTGAGAGAAGAGGTGTGGCCTGGCTCATCAATCTCTACATTTCAGCCAGTCATACATGTTTTCCCCTCTTTATCTTACAGATGCCAAAAGTTTGGCTGAGATGTTGATGAGGTAAAGATGTTCAAGCTTCACTGGTAGCAGTTGTGAAGGAAATGTGTCACTTTGATTTTCTGAAGCTCCTTTTGTTTTTGCCAGTAAAAACACACGTCCAGCAGAGCCAATCAACAAGCAGCAGCAAACACTGCGCATGCACATCGACATCCCAAGAGCTCAGCTGCTGATCGAGGAGAGAGACACCATGGAGACTGTTGGTAGGCTCACCGCACCGTCAGCCTGGTCCACGTCCACCACTAGAGCTTCAGGGCTCAGCCTCTTCTGCTTTTGTCCCTCAGATGATAGATCCACTGTCTTACTGACTGATAATGACTTTGGAGACACACAGAAGCAGAAGTCCTCCACAGTGACCCACACAGTCCACTACCAGTCCTTGTCACAGGCCACCGGTCCTCTGGTAGACGTATCTGACGCCAGACCAGGAACCAGTAAGTCCAGTACGGATGCCTTTTCTTTTTTTCTCTTGAGGTACACAAAATGTTTCCTTTATGTCCATTGTTGCACTATTGCAGGCTTTACTCAGCCTTTTAACTGTGGGGTTATTTATCCATCGTAAACCTTTTGGTCTGTTGTATCGGCATAGAGGACCCGTCTCTACATGGTGGTTCCAGGATTAGAAGCATGTGGACTGGCTCTGGCTGAGGTCCACTCCTGGTGGAGCTCCATATCATTGACTTGGCTTCATTCCCCAGTCCTGTCAAGGTTGGAGTTGTCCCTGCTCCTTGAGCACCCCTTTCCTTTCCATGAATGTGCTTGGACACAGCACCCTGAGGACAGGCAGCTTCTTTAGCAGTGATGTTGTGTCTTACCCTCCATGGACAGGCTGTCATCATGGGCAACGGTCACTCAGCAGCCTTTCCCACAGCAGCGTAGCATGCTAAATAACACTGAGGCCCTGGTTAATGAGACCCACCTGATGGAAACAGAGTCTTTTTCATAGCAGACAGGAGAAGTGTGTCTTCTGGTGTATTGGAGCAGGTTGTTCTGTGTAGACGTGCAGTCATGGGTGTACAGGTTTCAAAGAAGGGGCAAGAACATACAGCCCTGGCGGGAGCTAGCTGAGTGTAACAGAGGTCAGAAAAGGTGTTTTTTACAAGTCCTCCCTGAGATCTGTTGGTCAGAAAGTCCAGGAGAAGGTGGTTGTCTCAGTGAAAGCCGGCAGAAAGTCGGTTGGCCAGGGTGTAAGGCTGCGGCGTGCTAAAAGGAGACGAGAAGCCTGCCTCTTCTGGCTTTAGCATCGGGGTGCTCCAGGTGTTTGTGGACAGTGTTTGTGATGAACGCTTCTGCTTCACCCACACCTCAGCCTGCAAATTGGAGTTGACTTGTGAGGAGCACTGTTGCTCTGGTGATCTCAACACTAGGGAGGTGAGAGCATCGGGCTGGAGATCATTTGGGAACGGCCATAACTGTGGAGTGTTTCCACAGTTTGGAAACATTGCTGCTGTCTTTGGAGCATGCCCCTAGCTGCTGAGCAGGGGTTAACGGTAGCTGCGGGATGCGGCTGCTGATGTCTGGACCAGGTGAGCTCTGTCTGCTCCTTATGAGGGCTCCAGCTGTCAGCTGTGCTGACCTGTTTCCTCCAGCTGGGTGGTGCTGTCTGACTCAAATCTGGAGTTGAGGCTTTTCGGTTCCTGGTGCTGCTGTTCACAGAAGCCATTCTTTTGAAGAATTTTTTGAAGAATCTCTGCAATCTGAATAGCCTGCCTGAGCTCTCTGTTGAATCCTTCTTTTCCAGTTCAAGCCAGTTTAGCCAGTGAAGAAAATGCTCTTCTTCCCCTTATGTAGGATCTCCTAAAGCTCTTTGGTGATCCAGGGTTTGTGATGAGGGGGAAGAGAGACTGTCTTAGATGGGAGGAAGTTGTCTACAGAGAAGATGTATGATGAGCCTGAGGTAACCTGTCCATGATGTTGTTGGAGGGAAAAGAAGGCTGTCCTAGTGGATTCAAAGCATCTTTGATGCATCTGGATGTTCCCCCTGTCCACTCTGTGTTGGTTTTGGGATGTAACCTTCTTGGCCCTGTGATGACCACTGTGTGGGCAGAGTCAAGCGAAGGGAAAGGAAGGGCTCTGGCTTCTGAAAAGCCTTCTACCATTGCTCTCACTCTGTGATTATTGAATACTGCATGCAGACTGGCCACGGACCAGTTTGCTGTTACTGGAGCAGAAGGCCACAACAGAAAATGTGGCCAGTCTTGCACCAGTTGAGCAGCTTTCGTTGCCTGCTAGATGCCATCTTTGAGCTGCCTGCTGTGGTATGCTGTAGGCCTTAAGCACCATTTGCTGTAGTTGTAAAACTATATTGTATTTCAACATTTCACACCTGGGCCTTCAGTAGTGCTCCGTCTGAATCAATCCACTGCTCAATACAAAAAAGAGCCAGCCTATCATTCCTATTAAGATTTCCCTGTTTTTCTTCATCTTTTTGTTGTGGAGCTCCGTTTCCCTGCGCACTTGCTTGCTCAGCTGTAGATCCACTCTGCGTTCCCCAAAAGTTTTGGAAAGCACCGTTGCTTGTGAGTGCTTCGGTGTGTCGCTGCTGCTTTGAATAGGCAAGTCCAGTTTACGATCCCAGTGTGGCTCCAAACACCATCTTCATTAGTGGCAAACACCAAGCACTCCCAGTCTGCAGTGTTCCTGGGAGCGTGTAGCCAGGGCTAGCGCTTGTAGTTAGTGGAGTTACAGTGGCAGACAGATCCTTTTCCTGCTTGTGATTGGCCTGCTAGCTTTGGAGTTGCCTGACCTTGCTTAACAATGTCCAGCTTTTCTTAAAAAGTCCATCGTGAAAATGGCTTTGACAACAAATCTGCAACCTGCAATGTTTGCTGTGTTTGCATGGTTATATGTTTGTTCCTCTCTCTCTCTCTCTCTCTCTCTCTCTCTCTCTCTCTCTCTCTCTCTCTCTCTCTCTCTCTCTTTTATTCTCTCTGTCCTGTGTCCCTCTTCTTCTCCTCCTTTACCCAGCCAACTTTCAGCAGGATGGTTCCTCCTTGTAAGCCTGGTCCTGCTCAAGGTTCCCTCTTGTTAAAAGGAAGTTTTTCCTGCCACTGTGG
Organism: Arothron firmamentum; assembly: GCA_016586285.1. Classification (NCBI taxonomy): domain Eukaryota; kingdom Metazoa; phylum Chordata; class Actinopteri; order Tetraodontiformes; family Tetraodontidae; genus Arothron; species Arothron firmamentum. The sequence goes on along the minus strand of BJFM01003870.1, from coordinate 7,312 downwards.
CCACCTGGGCTTAAAGTCGTTCCTTTACTGTTTGTATAAATTTCATTCCAAAAAGACATCAGTGGCCTTTCTGTCATGGCGAACCGTGAAGATCCAAAGGCAACAAACTGTCTCAAGTTTTTAACACGAAGCAGATCTTTGCCTTTTGGATGAGATTTAAGGTTGAAGCCACGTGCTGTCTGTCATAACCAAGTCATAGCCTGGGCTTCATCTTCATCCTTCTGATTGTCAGACCCAACCGCTCGGCGCACGGCCAAAGCTGGACCATCCACACGCAACCGCTACGCCAGCCAGTGGACGCTGAATCGGCCCCACCCCCCTGTTTCCTCCCACACTCTGAGCACCGACTGGCGGCTGCCGACACCCAGAGTTGGTGGTTGCGTTGACAAGGAGAGCGACAGTTACAGCGTCAGCCCATCTCAGGATACAGGTAGGCCCACGGTTGTCCTTGTGCCAAAACGAGCCGTTACCTCGTCGACACTAACCCTCAATGGCCATGTGATGCTGATCCAGATCGAGCACGAAGCAGTATGGTGTCCACAGAAAGTGCCTCCTCCACCTATGAAGAGCTGGCCAGAGCGTACGAGCACGCCAAGATGGAGGAGCAGCTGCGCCACGCCAAGTTCACCATCACCGAGTGCTTCATCTCAGACACGTCCTCGGAGCAGATGACAGCAGGCACCAACGACTACACCGACAGCCTGGCCTCCAGCACACCATCAGAGTCAGGAATCTGCCGCTTCACTGCTTCGCCACCAAAGCCTCAGGATGTCACCAGGGTGATGAACATGGCCGTACCCAAGGCCCACAGACCAGGTGAGGAAAAGCAGCCAGGGCTGGCGGCTGGGGGAGGTATTCCAGGTCCAGGCGCAGGGTAAACAAGTAGAGCAAATGACAGCAGCTCAGTGAAAAGACGACTGATATAAACCCTCAGGAAGGTCTCTGCTGGGCAGACGGTGTTTCAAAGTCAGTCGCTGCTTCATTCCTGCCATTCGTTGCTCTCCTTGTCGCTGTTAGTGGCTCCGCCTACCTTAACGAGCCTTCTGTCTCTGCAGAAAGTAGTTGAAATTAAAACACCCCAGTCGTAAATACTCTTTTACTCTGGTTAGTAAATGGTTTCTTACCATTATAAAATGACACCTTCAGGCTTCAGATTTGCTGTGGCTGGTTGTGCGACTCTCTTCTCAGTGATTGGCTGGCTGCTGCACTGACTGAGCAATGTTTTTAATTGCTCTGAGAATGACGATGCATATTCTTTTATATGTGCAACATGGCTGTGACGTTAAACACACAACACACTTTCATTAGAAGAAGTTGTCATTGATAATTTACTTTTTAACTTTTAAAAGAAAAAAGAAAAACAGTACAGGGGCTGCCGTCAACGGTTTCCACTGTCAACTGACATCCAGCAGAGGGTGATAATTTCACAACTGATCACCTAAAACAGTTTTACCGCTAGCATTTACGCGCTTGTGACAGAACTACCCATTAACTACAAAAAATTAAATTCCAGCAGAAGAAAATGCTCAGGTTTCAGTTTATTCTGAGAGACTTGTGCAGATACCGTTTTGAGAAAATATGGTTGAAAAAAATGTTGATGTAAAGTAGTATTTTAAAGCCAACTTTTCGAGATAGGGTTAGTTCAAGTTATTTGATCAATAATAATAGTAATACCAAAACACTAAGCAGTTGTATAATTCTCACACAGTATTAAGTTGTGTCTACACAATGGCGCTTTGATTAGATGAGTCATGTTTGTTGTTTATATTTGTGTTGATTCTTGGCTATTCTCACAGTATTTTAAATATGGTGAGTCTTTGCATGTTTGCTAGCAAAGCTCATGTACAGTATAAGAGTGTATAGTATACAAGATAGTATAAGTGGGGAGGAGGGAAGGGGACACTACAATTTTGTTAACCAGTGGGTTCAAATTTGCTGTCTCCAACAAGTGACTCTCTTTAAAAAGACAATGTGTGCTTATAGTTTTGCTTGTGTGTGTGTGTGTGTGTGTGTGTGTGTGTGGGTGTGCGTGCGTGCGTGCGTGCGTGCGTGCGTGCGTGCGTGCGTGTGCGTGTGCGTGTGCGATTGATCTTGCAGGAGGTGAGCTGGTCCACCTTCCTCCCTACCTGCGCATGGACTTCCTGTTGAACCGCGGCATGTCCTGCTCAGCATCCTCCAGAGGGACAGCCAGTGGTGAGCGGGCAGCCATGGGTCAGGCCTGTCTGGAGCCTCAGAAGAGCCGCTCGTTGAAGCGGCCCTCCCGCATCGCACCACCAACGCCCACAGAAGCGCCCCAGGCCAGCAGGGAACCTGTGTCTCAGTGGCCAACTGGCTCCGCAGCCACACTCCCACACAGGGAGCCCTCAGATTTGTCCCAAGCCACCAAGCTCAGCACCTCCCAGGAGTCCCTGCTGGACTCACGAGGACATCTCAAACAAAACAGCAATCCTTACGCAAAGTCCTACACGTTGGTATAACAGCAGGGGGCGCTGGACATGATGAGAATGGTGGACTGACTCTCGTCACACAGCTGTATATATACCCCTGGTCCCCACCAACCCCCCTCCAGGACTGGGCTCACTTTTACTAATCTTTATTTTAGACCTTTCGCTATCTTATTTGTATTCTTTGATTTGTTTTAGAAGAGAAAATCACTCATAAATAAATAACTACGGTGGGATCTTTGCCAAGCTAACGGCGTAACAAGGGAGCTTTATTTATTCCTGATTCTGGGTTATTCTTCATGAATTGTTCTTAAGTTAATCAATAATTAATGTTAGTTTCTAGATATTACCATAAACTATGGATTACCAGATAGTTGATACAATGTTTTAATGAGAATGGGGATATCTTTTGCTCTTAAAAGAGGATCAGTTGTTGTTTTTTATTATTTCTTTTCTCCCTGGACGCTGAAATAATGACACTAATTCCAACATCTCAGTTGTCTCTCACAATGTGGCTGTTCTAAAAGACAGAAGGTATATATCTATATATATCTATCTAAATCTATATTATATAGATATATAGATATACACATATGTGTGGTCGGTAGGACAACTCTGCTGTCCCCAAAAAGTTTAATTTTTATATATATATAAGAAGAAATAATTTGGTGAAGAATTGAAAGTGTCCTGGTGTTTACACATATCTTGTTTGATTAGGAAATGAAGCCTTGTTTGATCGTTCTGTGTCCATTTCTCTGACGGTGCAATATGAGACAGTCTGAGACAGGTTCTGCTGGACCACTGGCGGACCTCCGCTGGAGGTCTGCTAGCAGGGCTGGACGCTCCAGCTCTGTGTCTGCCAGGGTGCTGCAGTCAGAGATGTTAGCCAGAGCAGAGACAGTGGGTCCTTCAACCACAGCCTCACACGTGTCCTCACAGGTTTGTGCACGCAACGTGCACGCTGCCCTCGGCAGATACACGTTGCTGTGCCGCAGCAATGCCTCTCTACAGGGAAACACTCAGACAATCCAGGAGAACCCAACCGGAACCCAGCATTTCCTGACAAGAGTGAAAGACAGCAAAACTGTGTCTTTCTTGCTTTCTTTTCCCTGTTTCTGTTGTTTTTAGCTTGAAAGAAAGAAAGTTGATCCAAAATACTGTGAGTTTGTTCTGTTGATTTCTGATTAGTTTCTAGGATCCAGATCTGCTTTTTAATGATACATTTTACCAAAATCAACAAAATATGATCCTTTTATTTTTAACTTGTGTTCACAGTGGTGACACCAAAATAAAGAGAAAGCTTCAAAATCAGAGTTGATTAATAAAATGGATGTTAGCGAACCTGTGGTGGCTGGTTGGACATGTTCCTCACCTCTTCTTCAACATCCGCATCATCATGACAGCTGACACAAGCACAGACACACCAGTGGATGTGTGGATGGATGGATAGATGGGTGGGTGGTTGGATGAATGGGTAGATGGTTGGATGATGATAGATGGGTGTGGATGGATGGTAGATTGGTTGATGGTTGGATGGATGGATGGATGGATGGATGGATGGATGGATGGATGGATGGAGGAAAGGGAAACTGGGTTTTTTCACAAAGCGGGTTCAGTGTAACTCTGAGTTGGTTTCCCAGGTAACAGATTCTGTGTCCCTGAGCTTCTCCTGCTCTTGAATCCTGCAGACTGTCTGGAGAGGGTTAGAGTTAACTCTGGAGAGAATGATCCAACCCTTTATTCTTCCCTCAATTTTAGTCATTTTTATTCAATAAATTTATTGTGTCTGGAAGTCCATCTCCTGTCCTGTACTGTGACCTCCGTCTTTGTGTCTTTGTGTGTGTGTGTGTGTGTGTGTGTGTGTGTGTGTGTGTGTGTGTGTGTGTGTGTGTGTGTGTGTGTTCCCTGGGGTGTAATTCCCCAGGAGGTGTTGTCTGGCAATCCTTCACCCTGGCCGCCATTAGGCCACACACATGTTGCAACGTTAGAGGACAATGATGTGACGTCCATTTGTTTTCTTTTTGGTATTTTTTTCTGTATGACTTTCCCTTTTTCTTGATGATCCTTGGGTTTTGGTAGGTTCTGTGGCGGTGTCTAGAGGCAGCGGTTTAGACGAAGTAGCAGCATTTTGTTTCGTTGGGAACATCAGGTTTTCATTTTCGAGGGTAGGGTTTAGGGGTTAAGGTTAGTGTTAGAGGTTAGGGTCAGGGTCAGGGTTAGGTACCATCAGGTTCCCATTTTTGAGGGTTGTGGGTGTTGTCCCTCACCCTGAGGAAGTGCAGCAGCTTGGGGAGCTAGTGGAATGGCTTAGGGCCGGTAATGAGCAGCTGTCTCGGAGAGGGATGCTTCCCAGACCAGCTCCAGCAGAGCTAACCTCAGACCTGCCCTCACCACTGCAGGTGCCAGCGTCACTGAGTGGCTGTTTGTGATACCTGGAGACAAGATGTCTCATGTTTAACATCAGTCTAGCCCCAGTTGGGTGGAAAGGGGAGCTAGAGGTCTGTATGTGTGCTCGGCAATGCTGTTGGGGATGTCTGCCGGTATCAATCAGTGGGTCCAGTCATTCCAATGTTGCCAGGTTCCCAAGGATACGGGGTCAGTGCCCCAGAGTTTCATGGGTCACCTACTGGCTTCTCAGCCGAGTGAGATTGTTTTTATTGATTTCACGCTGTCGGAAACCTCACAGAACAGGTTGGAGAGTGATTTAGTCATCACTGATGTGCTCAACAAATTCCCTGTGGCAGTCCCAACTCAGGATCGCCAGGCCAGCTCAGGTCATGCTGACCGAATGGCTCTTCAAGTTTGGTGTTTCTGGTCCCATCCATCCCCATCAAGGTCAAAGCTTTGAGAGCTTACTGATCCAACATTGTCATCTCTACCAGGTAGACAAATCGGGGCGATCAGCAGGTTGGAGACCTCCCTCCATGGATGGGCCAGATGTTCTTACTGTAACAACCCCTGTTGTTGCTCTCCCCCCAATATAAATATTATTAAACATATTTTAATCTTAAAATAGAACAAGTGCAGCTTCGTGGACTTCAGTAACCCGTAAAAAATGTTCAATAACATTCACACATTCCCTGCATATCCCAAAACAACTTTTCAAGACAAATAATATCAATATGAAAACCCTGAAATAATGTGGGTCATGTGACCACACCCCCCCTCTGGGATTTACTATTTAGCCCAAAACACAGATAAGACCTCTGTTTCTCAATCACAGATGGGAGGCAGACATGCAGGCAAACTTCAACATGTGGTGGGTTTGTCTGTGTGTGTTTGTCTGAACGTTCACGTATAACCAAGTGTGAACAGTTTCACCGTGAGATTGGAAAAAAGAAGGGAATGACAACCATTGTTACGGTGCCTCATGCAAGGTTAGGGTTAGGGTTTGCTGGAGGGGGAAACGAATCTCGTGTGTGTGTGTGTGTGTGTGTGTGTGTGTGTGTGTGTGTGTGTGTGTGTTTGTGTGTTTGTGTGTATACACGTGCTATCCACAGTCTGTGGAGGAGCACACTCTTCAGGGGCAGCTATTCCAAGATGCCAAATACAGACACAGAAATAAATAATGTAAAGCTAATAATTATAAAATAAATAGTGATAAGTAAATTCATTTCCAGGGGCGGGGTTACTTCTACCAATGCCACTCATAGTTTGACTCGGTCACTGATCATATGTTAATTCAGTCACTCATCAAAAGTAAGAATAAAAGGGAAAAAAATGAAAAGAAGGTTAAAACTGAAAATGAAATTAAGAGGTGGAAAATGTTTCACAAAATCTGAGTGTGGAGGCACAATTACAGATTGTACAGTTCCATATTTTAGGTCCTCATTTTACTGGCATCAGCAGTTTTTTTCAAGCATTCTGATCTTTGCTTCATTAACAGCCTTTATTAATTTGTGATCATGCTATAAAAAATACTTAATTACACCCTTTAACACCTAAAGCACTTGAAACAGGTTATAACAACCTTACGCTGTTAAACTTTGCTGCATGTGCTGCATGACTGCTACATTTTTATTTAATCATGTTTCCAACCACAATCCGCCCATCTGATGCAGGCTGGCTCCCTCTGCTGGCTGCTCCTCCATCCTGCACCCACCCTGGCTCCAAGCCCACTCTCCAGCTCCCCCTTCCTCTTCAGCTGGTGGCCCCATAGCCCGATCCAGAAGATGCGGAAGGAAGGAAGGAAGGAAGGAAGGAAGGAAGGAAGGAAGGAAGGAAGGAAGGAAGGAAGGAAACAGGGAGGGAAGGAAGGAAGGACGAACTAAAGGGAGGACACAAGGGAGGACGGACACGGCTGTTTCACCAGATGATGTTGCATAAAAGACAAGAAGTGGGAATTGAATCAACAAGGAAGAAGGGAGCAAACTCGGGAGAGTGAAAAAGAAAGGGACACACACACACACACACACCAAAACAAACACAGCAGGACTGAAGTGCTAGTCCACGCTCACTTCACGCTGACTGTTTGGGGCGTTAATAAGCATCGGTGTGCCAGTCCTTTATGACCCACAGCTGGGTCATAAAGGACTGGCTGAACTTTGCTCTCAGTTTCAGCCACAGCTCGCTCACTTTTTCAGGAAGTCAAGTCTTTCTTCAGCTACACACTGCGGCATCGCAAGTATGTCTGTCTTTTTTACCTTTTTTTTGAAAATGTTACTTGAATATTTTCTTTTACTAATATGGATTTAAAAAAGATCGGAATTACGACTGTGACATTTTCTGTATGTTGTTCTGAGTCAGCAAAAGATGGTAGACTGTGTTTAAAATAATGCTCTAATGGTGAATTATTCCCCTAACCATGATTTCACTAACCTCAACCCTGAACACTGCTCCACTGGCTTAGCTAACCTCAACCCTGAACA
>BJFM01003868.1:17449-38987 GCA_016586285.1 Arothron firmamentum | reverse complement strand
GCAGGAGGTGGATGCTCGCTGTGGATGGGCTGAGGCAGGAGGTGGATGCTCGCTGTGGATGGGCTGAGGCAGGAGGTGGATGCTCACCGTGGATGGGCTGAGGCAGGAGGTGGATGCTCGCTGTGGATGGGCTTCTAGCTGCTCTTCCTTGATTAGGCCTTAGTCGTGCTAGCAGCTTGGTGGTAGCGTGTCCTCCAGGGTGCCTTTAGCCTTGAGCCCCAGTGAAGAGCATCTGCATCGGTGTTCTTCAGGAATGCGTCTGGAATGAGGAGCGTGCGGCAGTCCGAGCTGGAGCTTCAGCTGAGGAAACACTGAGATCAGCTTACGCCGGAGCTGGAGGGGCTCTTGATGGAAACCAGTTTGCTATAAGGGAGCCTTTCAGATGGCTGCAAAGCGTGAGCCGCGTGGTTTGGATTCAGGGCTAGCTGCTCTCCTGCAGGTTCCTACCCGAGTTTCCTCAATCAGGTGCTTGTCTCCTGCCCTGATTGATGAGATGTTCTGGATAGTTTCCACCCAGGGGTGGTTCATGGTGTTGGGTGGTTCATGGTGGATGATTCCTGTTACACTTGGCTCTTTTTCCAGCCTCTCCAGCAACTCTGCGTCCTTGTGTTTGATCTGACCCATGAATAAACACCGTCACATAGTCGCACGTACAATATTTGTCAGCCAGTGTGGTTCTCTCATCCGTTGGACTGTACCCAAGGGCCCGGGGCTGCGCCTGCATCCTGAAATGCTCCTCAGGAATGTAAATCCGTTTTGCACTGAAACAGTCTGTCCACTCCACGTTTCCACCAGCGTTTGATTTGTTTGGTCCCCACTAACGTTTGGATGAGTCTGTTGAAGAGTCACGTTTATGCCACAAATGAGGGCAAAGAAATTCTCACCCAAGGGTGTGAGGCCCGGGCTGGTTGGAGGGTGTGAGGCTTTGGTTGGAGGGTGTGAGGCCCAGGCTGGTCTGAGGGTGTGAGGCTTTGGTTGGAGGGTGTGAGGCCCAGGCTGGTCTGAGGGTGTGAGGCTGTGGTTGGAGGGTGTGAGGCTCGGGCTGGTCTGAGGGTGGAGGCTGTGGTTGGAGGGGCTGGCTCTTGTGCTGTGTAGGTGCAGCCTGGGCTCATCACAAACATACTTGCTCTTGCTGCTGTCTGACAGCAGCTGCTGGAGTGAATGAGCTGCTGCTGAATGCTTGATTGGCAGAGGCGTTTGTCTGGAAGCGTCCAGGGACCTCTGGAGACAATCGTCCAGGGACCTGTGGACACAATCGTCCAGATCGAGCAGCGCTCCTGCACAAGAGCTTGCGTCCCCCCCCCCCCCTCGCTCCTTCTCATCGGGCTTTTGTGGTCCCTCTTCTCACTTGGACGACTCTCCACTTCATCGCTCCTCTCTGCTGCAGTGATGATCCATCGTGAAGGAAATCCCCCACGTTTTTTTTTTTCCTTCTGGAACCTCTGCGTTGTGCGTTTGTCCTCGGCTCCGCACACATGGTCTCCATAGCAAAGGCTGGGTCTGGCTGTAGCGATACTCCAGCTCATAAAAACATCACGGGCATGAATCACAGCTGGTAGCTGGAGGTGGATTCAAACCCCAGCTTTCATTTGCATTCTTCTCTTGAAAAAAAAACACGGTGCCAAGTTCCTTCTCACAGCGAAGGCATGCATGGGAAACAGGCGGCTGCTGCCGCTGCACGCTGCTTCACCTTCTGCTTCCTGTGAAGGCGGAGTTAGTCGGATCCTCGCCACCGGGTTTGTGCGATTCGGGACTCCTGGAGGAGAGTCTGGCGAGGCCTTTGGAGGGCCGCTCGGCCCTCATTAGCGGGCCTTTGTTACGGTGAGCCCAAGCTCGCCGGGCCCAGATGCAGCATGTCCAGATTAGAGCTCCGGACCGCCAGGAGTCCTGAAAGCCAGCCCTAATCCTCCCCAAGACTCTCTCTGTTCTCCTGCCACACACAGGCCCAGATACACGGAGCTGGTCACACATGAGCGTCGGGTGTGGACCTCCACCTCACTTGTTGTAGTTTCCAGAACCCCGCCGCTGCCTTGTGTCTTTAATCCCCGTCCAGCGGTCCTGTCAGCTGCTCCCGGACCACGAGCCCTTTATTTCCTTTGTTACTCAAATCAGATCCGCGGATAATCGTCTCAGAACGCTCAGACCGGCAGTTTTGAGGGGATTAAAATGAAGACGGCGTCACGAAGTAACCTGCTTTTCATTGCGCTCGGCTGTCCGGCGACGTAAACATCTGAAAGGAGTTCGACACCTGGCTGAGGGGAGCGTTGGCTGTCAGCGCCGGGCTTTCATGCATGTTTGTAAGGTGATAAAACAGCAGCCTTTTACCTCTTAAACACTGTTTATGTTCTCTGGACCTGGACGCGGTGAGCCGCCACATTTGATTCTGGCTGGAAACTGGGCTCTGTCTGGAACAGAGATGCTGGATTTCTTCACACTGGTCTTGGTTTCACCACAGCTGCAGCCTGGCTGTTGTGTTTGGCTCCCAGTGCGATGTTGCGTCAAACCGCACCTACGTTTGCAGGATTATCAACGGGGAAGGATGGCGTTCCCGGAGCTCGGCCAAAGGCTTGGTTCCTCCTTCACGGCAGAATTTCACGAGCCCGTAGTAAAGACGTGGGAGTGCGACGTGTGAATTGGTCTTCCACTGGTGATAATTGAGCTTCCTGTTCTGGGATGGACAGCGGCGCTGATGGCCAACCAGACCCGGCTGTCAGGAAGGTGTGCTCCTCAATCTGTGATTGTGGTGCACCAGGCGTGAAAACCAAGGCTCTCATTTGGAATTCTGTGGATTCTGGTTTGGTGTGGACCGTCAGGGTGAGAGCAGAAATCCACTGAAGTACTGGCCGTGTCTCCTGGTTCGGCTGGATAGAATCCACCTCCTCTGTGGGTTTCTGATGCCCTGCACACAGACGGGGAACACCCCGGACCATGGCCAGCATTGTTTTCTGCTCCGTTGCCACAACAACCACATAATATTTTCAAGGCGATATCCTTTTTTTTTTTTTTTTCTTTTCGCTTGAACCCGATTCAATTTCAAACAAAAAGGAATTTCATTCAGGGATCTTTTTTTCCTATAATCATGTGTTTTAAATTTAGAAGGAATTAAGAAACAATATAGGAGGCGGTCTGAGAGCGAACCGCTCTGTAAACCAGAGTCAAGGCGATACGTGTTGTAAACAAGGAAAGGCCAGTCGTATATACGGATATTTGTGGGGTTTGACATTCTTCTGTGACTGGATCCTCGTTTTGGCTTCCACGAGTCAAATGTCTCAGCTGGATGTTTGGCCGCTTCTATTTCTGCCGCGTGTCCCGTACAGAATGCCACGATGGCTATCCTGGGCCCAGCGATGTGGTAACGGGACGTTCCTGGCGTGATGCTGGAGGGGAACATTCCACAGAGAAGTTCTTGATGCTGCTGCGCTGCTTGGGCAAGTCTTTCCCAGAATCAGAATGGACTCGGGTTTTGCTGACCCTCCAGAGGGGCCTGGAATTACCTGGAATTCATGCTAGCGGGGGCCTGGAATTACCTGGAATTCAAGCTGTCAGGTTAGCGCTCCAGCTCCTGAGTCCACCTACAGGCTTCCAGGTTTCCAGGCCTGGATACCGGATCATTACGGCGCGCCTCACCGTGTCACCAAACATCTACGCTTGCTGCACTAAAAGTGACTTCATGCTGATAGTTGGAGGCTGCAGAGTCTCAAGCACACAAAGAAAGAGCACCTTTCCTTTCATCGTCCTGTGTTTTCATCATTTATTAACCGGCCTCCACACGTGGGTCTGTCGGCGTCCACGTGCTGCGGGGCTTTGAAACATTTAAGCGAGCCGAGCGGGGAGCCGCAGAGCGCTGTGGACGGTGTGTGTGTGTGTGTGTGTGTGTGTGTGTGTGTGTGTGTGTGTGTGTGTGTGTGTGTGTGTGTGTGTGTGCGCTGCCTGCAGAGGGACTTTTGTGTGCTGAGTGGGTGGGAGCCTCAGTCGGAGCCCTGGCTCTCCACACTGCTCTCTTCTTGGCTGAGTGGAAACATCATGTGTCTGTGGGACGCCCAGAGGACCAGCCCTGTTTCTCCACACTGAGGCCAAATTAGACGCTTAGACACACTCAGGGAGGAGGACCGTGCAACATGAGCTCCGGCTGAAGCTTTGGCTTTCCCAGTTTGTGGATATTTTTCGGCTGTTTGCTGCCACCAGCCGGGACCCGGCTATGCCATGCTGGCCCAGAGGAACGGGCTCCCTCCGGGCTGTAAGCCACTCCCTGTGAAGGATCACCCAGATCTGCCTGATGCGGACAGGACGGCTCCAGGGTGCTGCTCCTTCTCTCCGTCCCCCGGAGGCTGTCCCTGGGCTCGCCTGGCCGGGGTGGACGGCTGCCTGTCGGAGCCGTACTGTCTCTGGTTCCAGTTCTTGGCCAGAGCTTACTGGGGAGAGGTAGAGCTGGGGCTCGCCAGTCCCAATCACAGCGTGTCCTGGGCTCGCTTCAAGGACGCCTCCAGGAAGAACTGCGTCAGATTCCGGGTAAGATGGAGGAGATAATGGAGCAGTTGGGAGCAGCAGAGCTTATCAGAGATGTCGGGGTGCACAAAGTAAGCGTTTTAGAGTGGAGGAGTGGCCGACGCTGCGGCACTTTGTGTTACCGGCAGGAATCTTTGTGCGCGCCAGGCTGCAGGCAGTCCTGTTTCACTGACCGATATCTGCTCGCTTTCAGCTCCGAACCAGCCCTGCCCCGGCTCTGTTTTTATTAGGCTGACTCAGAGTCCAGATCTCGGCCCTGAACCCACATCTTTCCAACTGCGTACTGACTAATGTTGACATCTGGCGTGAGAGGGTGCGAGGCTTCGAAAGAAAAAGAAAAAAAAAAAACGAAGAAAAAGGTGGATCCATGAGGTCACACGCTTCAGGAATGACTCACGAGCTTAAAAAAAACAGAAGTGAGCCTGCGAGTGATGCCTCATCTCATCCATAAAGAAGCAGACATGCAAATGCAGCGTCCTGCAGGCCAGTGGCACCATATGGCAGCACACAAATCAAAGCCGGTGTGCACATAATAGAGGCTGTTTTGATGACCAGATTGCGTGCATGATGGAGCAGCGGTTATCAGGAGAATTGGCGTGTTTATTGAATAGTGTTTCTTTATGAGCAGTCAAAACAAGCAGCTGAGCGTTGGCACACCACTTCCTGCTTCTGTTGGATCCCGTGGCGGGCTTCCAGCTCCACGTCACGTGCGTGTTGGTGGGTGATTTTTACCAGCTGGGTCATCGCGCCCGCACCCGCCGGCGGAGCCCTCCACATCTGCTGCTCCCACAGACGTGGAGGAGAGAGGTGTGGATGGGGAAGTCAGGCAGGATGGAGGCTTTGGTCTCGGGTCTGCACCTTTTGAGGTGTTTTTGCAGGGGAAGACATCTGGGCTGAGGCTGGAGTACTTGGCAAGGCTCTCGCCGCCGTGAGTCACTCCGGCGGTGTTAGCAATAACCACCAAATCACAGCCTGTGGTGCAGCGGGCCGTCTCCATCGCTGCCCTGATGACTGATGGGATAGTGTTCCTGCGTGATGGTGGAACGCGTCACGGAGCCCGTTTGATTGACGGTTGAATGGCTGCTCAGAAAGTGCAGTCGCATGGAATATTTTCCTGAGAAATCAGAAGCAAAGCTTGATTTTCTGTGGACGTGAACATGCTACCAGCGAAAACCTACGCTGTTCACGGCTGTTTTTATCCTGCCAGTCCGAGCGGGAGTGTCAAAGATAAGTCTGTCATCACGCAAACATGCCAGATTCCATCAGAAATCCTCAAAAGTGCAATAACCAAAGCCATATGGTGGCTGTGTGGAGCCCTGGGCAGCACAAAGGCAGCCAGCATGACAGCCATGATTGTGTTGACAGATATTGTGATTGCTGGCAAGGACAATGTGGGAATTTTACTGCGCTCTTTTGTAGAGACAAACCCATGCCGCAGCGTAATTGATAGGTTCTGATGTTTATATCAGATAGCAGTTTAATGCTGCCCGTACCCAGTTTTGGGTTTTCCTCTGCTGTCTGAACCAGAACTGCAGAGGTAATCCAGGAAAACCAAAACAGCACCATCTCAATTCACGGTGAGAGACTTATTTATTACCCGAGAGGACGGTCACTTCAGTTATGCTGTATGTCGTGCATCTCTGTCAAACAAGGTTGACTTTGACTTCTTAAACCTGCCAGCAGGAGGCGGCGCTGAGGTGTACACGCTGACCGCACGCCGGCTATTGAGCTGAACTAGTCAAGTATCAGGTTACATGATGTGTTTATGGAGCGTGTTTTTAAATGTTGCCGCTTCTGGAGAACGTAGCCTTTATTTTAGCTTCCTGCCATCGTGTCTTATAATTCACTGACTACATGATCTGTAACAAGCAGGACAAGCCTCCATCCAGGGGATTTCCTCTGTATTTTTAAATCCAGATGATTTCTAAGGTCTTTCCCCGGCCTCGTTTGTTGCAGCTGAACCTCTGGTATATACACAATTACAGGGGTGGAGAGCCTGTCTTTTGTGGATGTTAGAATGGCGTCTCAGCCGTAAACACATGGAAATTTCAGCGTTACCTTGTATCATGTGGTTCTTGTTTTCGCGACTACATTTGATGTCTCTGTCAGGGCGCTGGTGAATCATCCAGCGGTGGTTCCCGACCTGGGTCTTCAGGACCGCCCAAAGGCTCACTCGACAGAGTTTAGAGGGGGTGATGGAGACCTGTGGGCCAGGAAAGGGAAAACCCAGATTACGGTGTCGGTCTCTCGTGCGACTGGACGCTGGGATCTCGCGTAGTTTCCATGCCAACACCACTATGACCATGCTTAGCTCAGCATCTGCGTGACATCAGCAATGTCCTGTTTGTCCTCCCTTTCCAGACTAAGCAGAAGGATGGATGTGACCAGAGCGAGACGGCGGCCACGGGCTCCCCCAGCCCCGACGAGGAGCCCTTTTCATGGCAGGGACCCAAGACGCTTCGCCTGCGCCGAACCTCGCAGGGCTTCGGCTTCACGCTGCGACACTTCATCGTCTACCCTCCAGAGTCCGCCGTCCACAACTCTCTGAAGGTGAGGGGGCGTGTGTGTGTGTGTGTGTGTGTGTGTGTGTGTGTAAGCTTTGACTGGAACTTCACACGTGTAGTTTTTGCCCCGTCGGTGAAAGCTGCTCTGACTTCCATCATCCCGTTTGGGATGCCTGCCAGCCGTCCTCTGGATAACACCAGCACCGATCTGCCCTTTGGTCTCAATCCCCATGTCACAGAACATCCGGCTGCTCATGGGCACAGGCGAGCAGAGCCGGGGGCTTTGGCTCAGCACGGCGCCTTTATCGGGGCAGCGTGCTGGTGCTTCCCGTCAGCTCTCTGAGCTTATCGAAACCTCCAGACTATACGTTTTTCTAAGGTATAATTCAGGATAAGTTGAGTTTACTTTGCTCTGAAGTGTATTTTGACAACGTCCTCATTGTGCACAGACGGATTTCCTCCAAAGCCAGCGCGCTGTTTTATGTTTATAGCCTTTGGCTTGTGTTACGTGTGTTTAAAGAGGAGCTGTGGGGCGACAGTTGGGATGTGTGGACTGTCCCCGGGGTCCTCCTGCGTATCACATCCCTGCTGGAGCGCACTGAGCTCCACTGGCGTTTCTAACTGGATGTGGACCTTCAACCATCCTCTGACGCTCAGGGTGAACCAGTTCTCCCATTATGTAACCAGCAAGAGCGCGAGTCCGCAAAAAAAAATCCCCTCATCCCTGATTCATCACATTTGATTGTAATTACTCTGAGAGTCTTAGTTGGAAGCATTGATTAATTGCAGTTTGAGGATGATGAGTTTAGTGTGAAGATCATCTTAAAGAAAGCGGCGGGTCTTAAAGGAGACCCGCAGGACGCCCACAGGGCTGGTGAAAGCCCGAAAGATTAAAGATTCAAGTTCTCCAACAGCAACCTGGATGTTTTTCTATGTCAGCTGATTTCAGTCTTTAACAGCGTGTGAAGGATGGACCTTGGTGTCAACGTTTGCTTCTCCTTTCTCTCCGCAGGATGAAGACAACGGCGGTCGAGGTGAGTCTCAGCATGAGAAACTGGCTGCTGAATGAGTGTTGCTTTGATCCAGGACCTCAGGTGCTGGTCCACCAGTCCCAGAAACCATGAACCCTCTGCCTCTCCAGCAGACCCTGAGAAATTAGCATCAGCAGCTGCTTGATGGACATGAGCTCACAACCCACCCTCACGCCTCAGCTCATTACTCTGAGTTTGGTTGCTAAGGTCAATGTAACCCAGCCTTTGGTAGCACAAGGCCCGTTTCTCTTTAAGATCCTCCGTAAATGAAGGACGTCTCGTGCCAGCTAGCATCAGACGGTTATCCACCCCTTGATCCAGCCCGTTTGGATGAAACAGCCACCCCGCTTGTGTGTGTGTGTGTTTTTCTGTGCCGTAACACGAAGAGATTGTGCTCTTATCTAGTTTATGTGTTGGCTCGACTCTCATGACATGTCTGGGATGAACACCACGGTGGTTGTGGGTGGTGGAGGAAGAGGATGATCCCTCCGCTGTGATGCTCCAGCTCTCTGCTCGGACCCCCTCACTCTTGATGGGAAATGGAGGGATTCCTGGAGGCGTCTGTCATTTAACCCCTCCGCATCCTGTCATTCACAAACGCCGAGCGCATGCGGAGCCCCGCTGCGGCGGGGGGAAACCCCGCGGGGGCTGCGTGCGCTTTCACATTCCTCCACAGCGCATGAACGGGAACTTAAAGGAGGGATTTGCGTCAGCCCGACGTGGCCGTTGGAAGCGCTGCGACGCCTGAAATCCATCACACAAGCCGGCAAATAAGGTCTTTGAGGGGAGCGCTGCTGCAGAGGTTCCAGATGTTTGCTCAGCGGCGATGAGAGCAACCTTCAGCTGGGAGGAGGAGCTGGAATTCACGGAATTCCACAGCTGGAGCAGAAGGGGCCGCAGATATCAGCCCGGCGGCAGTGGTGACGGCAGGTCAGAGGGGGATTTCCACCCTTAAAGGGCCCGTCTGGCGTTTGTTCGGCTGCACCATCAGGAGCGTCTGCCTTCTGGAGTCCACCCGCCCCTCCAGCCTCCCAGGCTTGTCTGGTGATTCCGGGACTGAAAGTCTCACCCCTTCATCGGGACAGCTGCAGGACCACATGTGGGTCCAGCGCGTGGTTCCTGTGGCAGGCGAGGTTCCTGACGGATGACGGTTGCTTCCATCTGACGCTGTTGGAGACGCTGGCGCGTCCTCTCCGTCCCCTCTTGGCTGTTTTCTCAAAGACTTAGCGGCTACGTTATTTACCGGAGCGTGAGCCAGCGTGAGATGAGAGGGTGTGTGGAGAGGCGGCGGGGGGGGGCGTGTTGACGACCTGGGCGGCGACACACACTCGCTAATGCAGATCAACGCTGATGTGCTGCCTGTTTTGCAGAGTGGAAAGCGAGGAATGGCGTGTGTGTCGGCTTCGGATCTGTTTATTTCCTTTCACAGCGGTTGTCTACATACCAAGCGGCTGTTATCCCCAATCTTCCTCTCTATCTCACATCCTCTCCTCTTCCCTCCCTCCTCTCCTTTTCCTGTATGTCCCTCGCTCTTCACTTGTGTATTTTAGCAAGTTTTTGAAGGGTGAAATCTAAATGTTTTCCTCTGTGTTTATGTAGAGAGGGAAAAAAGTCTGAAAAAACTCCACCTGTTCCAATATTTGTGTTTCCTTCATTGTGAAAAAGCTCTCCAGCAGATATCCTGATCCCCCACTTTCCCTCAGGTTTGGTTCCTTCCCACCAAGACTGGGAATGTAAAGCAGCAGAAGTAATTCCCCAGTATTCTCCAGTGGCTCTTTGAATGCCCCACCTTCTTGAACAAAGCTCGCTCCAAACTGCAGCCTTTGCTTCTTTTTAGTGCTTTCACTTGTCTTTCTTTCCTTTTTCTTTTTTTCTTAACACTTCTCTGTCCTCAGAACCATTCGAATCTTCAGTTGTACACCTTAAACTGGGACCACCCACTGGTCTGTGGAGTATTTGCCGACCTTTTAGAAACACTTTCAGAATTTTACTTTATTCTTCCTTCCAGAGTCACTTTCAAGATCCTATTGATCAATAACGACTGGAAAAGATGCAGATAAATCCCGCTGTCAGCGGACGATTGCGGTTCCTTCCAAAAGGTTCAGGCCTCTTGACGGGTTGTTTGGCTTGTTTTACAGCAAAGAAAAGAAAACAGTGGCCACAGAGGGGAAAAAGTTGATTCAGAGTACTGTCAGAGCGTATCATCTTTCCCCTGGGTGGGTTTCAGTATTTGGAATTCGTAGAAAAAAAAAAAAAGAAAAATGGAAAACATACCACTGCCTCCCCCCCGTATGGAAAAAGCAGCAGCTGTTTGTGTGCGAACGTGTTGTGATGAGAGTTTCGCTGAAGCTTCGGGTCGGCTCACCTGACGCTCCTCAGAGCTGCAGAAAACGCGTCTTCTTCCTGCCTTTGCTCCGTCCTGGATGGTGTTGCACCGCCTGCAGCGTTGGGGGATTGGAAAACCACCAGTATCCGCTGCGCTGGGTGGCTGAAATTTAAAAACCGGCAAATAAAAACAACACAAATATTCTAAAGTTGGCTAGTTTCCAGGAACTTCAGAGGAAATGTCCTAATCTGCAGCATTCCTTTAAAAAAAGAACAGCTTAGGAAGAGGCTAAAGGTCATACAGATGTGGCCACTGCTGGAACACAGTTTTCACAGTGCAGTTATGCGTGTGTGTGTGTGTGTGTTTCTTCTGAAGAGGGTTAAGCGAGGCTAGAACAGCACGCAGCATTAATGTTTGTAACTTCTTGATCTTTGAATCAGGAGACCTGATCAGAATGAACCAAGCGGGCTCTGGGTATCGAGCTGGAGACGTGTGCTGACCCGGG
This sequence comes from Arothron firmamentum, assembly GCA_016586285.1. NCBI lineage: Eukaryota > Metazoa > Chordata > Actinopteri > Tetraodontiformes > Tetraodontidae > Arothron > Arothron firmamentum. Next base: position 28,115 of record BJFM01003868.1, on the reverse strand, counting down.
TTTCCCACAGCACGTCCTCCTCTCACTGCGTGTTAGCGTAACTCCTGGACGTGCAGCACATCTGGCTGCATGTTGAGGTATTTCTTGTGTGTGTGTGTGAGAGCGTAGACACACGATAAAGCGCAGCGCTGCTGGTGCTGTGCCAGGGAGTGGGCAGCGGGCCCGGCCCTCTGAAGAATAACATTATCTAGCCCCAAACAGCAGGGGAACAGAGGACCGGCTAACATAACCAGGCCCAGCTGTGCAGCCGGGGACCGCTGCCAGAACCAGGGCCCGCTAGACCGGATCAGTTGTGTAAAACTGCAGAGAACTTTCAGATAGTTCACACCTCCAGTTTCAGAAATGTGTGGAACATGTAAGCAGAACCTGCCTTCTGGGCCTGACATAGAGATCACTGACATGTTAGCAGCAGAGCTGAAGCGTCCGTGGTGCACCTGCTGCTGCCGTGGCGACGAACCCGATAAACACCAGACTGAGTCCCCTTTCCACCGCCCACCGCAGGAGCTGGTGTTATCCAACTCTCATTCAGTGCTTTTTGAAGTATTCCTTTAATCCGCACTCTAGTTTATGCTGCTCTTCATCTGATGGGAGCATTTAAAAATATCCAAAGCTTTCAGATTTGTGCGTCTAATCCTGCTCATCCAGCTGCAGAGCGCCCAAAACTTCCACAATCCAATTTGTGTCAGGGTTGGCACTCACAGATATTGGCGCAGGACTGGGAATCTGCCCAGCAGAGAGGGGATGGTGCACGTAAACGCACCGTGCTGTCGTGCTGGAGCTGTGCACGCTTCCTCATGAGGACAGGTTTTTTTTTTTTGTGCTGCGCTGCCCCCTGCTGGAGAAAAGGCGAGCCTACAACTGTGGTCGAACAGACGCGACAGAAGATGTTTTGATGAAGCTGTCTGCTGAACAGAAGGGTTCCTCCTCACAGGAGCCTGGGGTGGGCTGTCCCAGAGGATAAAGAGCAGCGCTCTGAGGCTCTTTTTCAAACCTCTGGGCTTTAAAGCGGCAGCTGAGGGCACATGCATACCCAACATGACACCCTGCCAATCATGCTGATCACTTTTAAAAATAAGGTTATTTATTGATGAACAGCTGGTTTCTCCTCCATGGATGACAATGGTCTTGCTGTGTGTGCTCTCTTCATCGTTACCAGGGCGACAGAGGAACCGTCTGGAGCCAATGGACACAATTTTTGTCAAGCAAGTGAAGGAGGGAGGCCCTGCCCATAGAGCTGGACTCTGTACAGGTACACACACACACACATCTGACTCATATCTGACCTCAAAGCACCAGTTGATGCCAAGATTTCCTCATTCTTCATGTCTGTACTGTAGCGTAATCCCTCCTCTTGTAACCTGCCAGGAGAAACAGATCCCCGGTTACAAAATAACAGATGCGTCTTTGTGTGAGGCTGGACACACACTGGTATTTCAAACTTTCTGTCCTTTTCTTTGAATCAAAACGAAGCAGCGTTTTTGTGACGTGGAGAGCCGTCGAAGAGCCGTTTCTCTGGTCCGATCTAGCTGCTCGCCCGTCTCTCCTGGGGGAGGGAAGTGCCCCATTTTCCCACAATTATCCCGTTTCTCCCTTTCCTGTGAGATGTCCATCTGCACAAAGCTTGAATGGAGACAGACCCTCTCGCGCTGAGTAAACAAATGTTGGCATCCTGCTTTTGATCTGGACGCCTGTTTATGCAGGATGTAGCTGCTTCAGATCGGGTGGAGATGAATGGCTAACGCATGCATGCACGCGTTTGGGAAGTGTCGCATTTGAGCCCTGGATCTGGTGCTCATTAGTGTTCAACATTTTCATTTACAAAACCGTTTTTTAATCCATCCGGCCTGCAGAATTGTTAACGAGTTCTCTCGGTTGTGCCCTTTGGCCCTCCAGGGGATCGGATAGTGAAGGTGAATGGAGAAAGCATCATTGGGAAGACCTACTCCCAAGTCATAGCCTTGATCCAGAACAGGTAAATATGTCAGAAATCCCGGCATCCTTTATTAAAAACAGCAACTCCCATGATCCCTCACAGCTGTCTGACCTCATCAAGCCCTTCTCCTCAGCTTTTCATATTGTTTTGTAGCATCAAAGTGTCAATTGTGTGTTTAAATGTTGTGTTAAACTCCTGAGAGATGTCTGTCTGTTTTCTCTCTCTCTCTTTCTCACATTCACTCTCATGCTCTCTCGTCCCTCTGTCAGCGACGCTTCGCTACAGCTTTGCGTGATGCCAAAGGATGAGGACATTTTGCAGCTGGTAAGTGTTTATTAATCAGCAAAACTGAGTTTATGTTGCATCAAAGCTGCATAAATCATTTTAATGTATAAAAATATTTTCAATACCTTACATAATACTTTATGTGTTCCTGCCATATTTTCTGGATTGAAGCTAATCTAGTTAGCATGTTTTAACTTTATGGAAGTCCTGACAAAGATTGTCAGTATCTCTAAGGCAGAGATGATAAAGACGGTATAATCTTGAGTAAATAACACATTTTCCTGTGAATATGTGTCATGGTCTGTGTTTCCTGATTTTTTTTCCCCGCAGACACCGGTTGGGTAATCACAATAATCTCATCTGTGAGAATACCCAGATTTGACTTTCCCATCACCTGCTTATCCTGTCAGCGTATTTGCTAATCATGAACAGTGATGCATGCCTCGTGGGCCGTAAGCCAAAACGATGAGCACGAGCTCGGCTCCAGCACACAGCTGAGTTTCAGTGATGCAAGCGGCGTAAAGCTCCCCCAGCATCGCCCATAACGCCGTGCCAGGTCTCGTCAGACCAGCCGCCACGTGTCAGGAGCAGTTCTGTGAAGAACTGAGTCACCCTGAGCTCCACCCACGGTCTGGCCATCGAGATGGGATCAAATTAAATTCAAATTTCAGGTGGTTTCGCTCTGGTTTCTGTGAAACTGCCTCGGCGTTGAACCTGTTCCAGTGCAGCGCAGCTTTGACCTGCCGGCGATTAAAGTAGATGCAAGTTTATGCAAAAACACGCCGAGCGGAAGCAGAGCAGAGAGGAGTCCCAGCTGAGCTTCAGCTGCATTCTCAACCCTCTGCTCCTGGAATCAGCCAGTCACCTGTCCGCTTCCCTCCTTTCTCACCTGTTTGACTCTCCTTCTCCTCCTTTTTTTCCTCTGCTTGCCCTTCTCTAACCTGTGGACGGCAGTTTTCCAGGGATATCACCGCTCTGGTAAGAAGGGAAGCCGTGCTAACAACCTCTTTCTTTCCTGGTGCCCTCATCCACACCCTCTGTTTTCATGTTTTCACAAGACTGGAATTGCTCTTAAAGAGCCTCAAATGAGGCCTACTGGACGGGACTGTAGAACTCCACGTAGACTCGTGGCCTTTTCCTGGAAAAACCAGCCCTCTGACATCATACGTGGGCAGTCTGGTGCCGTCTGCGTTCAGGAAGTTAATTTGGTAAACCCAGAGGGAGGAAGCCCACGCAGCAGCCGAAACCCGACACCCCAGGTAGCGATCGATGGAAGCACTGCCCCGCTACGCTCTCCCTTGCTCGTGCGCTGGTGCGCCGGGGGAGGAGGGAGCGTTGCACTTTGCGGCGGCGTGCAGTCAGGAGCGAGCTGAGAGGACAGGCTGGTAACTAGACGCTGGTTTGGCGAGGGGAGAAGCGTAGAAGCATGCTGACTGAAGTAGCCGTGGGCGCTAGCGCCAGGCACGCTCGGCCCCTCTTCGCCCTCTCCTCGCACCTCAGGGGACACGCGACCGGAGCAAAGGTGGGTGCCGCCCTGCGCTGGTTTCGGTCCAGTCGAGCCTCCGTCGGCCTTGCAGCAGGAAACTTTGTAACGTTGTCATGGCGATAGTGGATCTCGGTAGCAGCTGTACTAAGCAGGTGGGACGTCCCTTTCCTTGGCCAGGGTGGTGTTTTCACGCTTCTGTGGTGTCGCGCTTGTCGGTCCTGCGTTCATTCATCAGCGTGGTCCCATAATTTTCCCTTTTTTTTGCACATTTATTCTGAGCTCTTTGCCATCCAACCTTCCTGCCACCCAAGTGAAGTAACGCTCCCCTTTCTTCCAGGCGTATTCCCAGGATGCATACCTCAAAGGAAATGAGGCATACAGCGGAAATGCCCAGAACATCCCAGAACCTCCTCCCATCTGCTACCCTCGGATAGAAGTCAAGACCCCGGAGTCCGCAACGGTTGGCGAGACCCTTCCGGCATCAGCTCAGGGACCGGGAAGGCAAGGAGGAGGCGCGGACAAGAGCTACCGGGTGGAGATCCCGGTTCCTCCGTCTCCTACGCCCCCCCAGCAGCCCCTCAAGTCTCCGGCTGCTGCGTGCGTCTGCACTGAGAACTCCAGGACAGCGCCCGTGTCTCTGGACCCGGTGGAGAGGGGGTCCCGTGTGGCCCGGGCTGGCCCCAGCCACAGAACAGAAGAAAACCGGCACGGTCCTTCAGCAGCCTCGGTTCGGTCCAAACCCTTCAGCCCCCCGCTACCCGGCGGTGCCCAGTCGCAGCACTCCTCCTCTCATCCCTCGGAGACTCCGGGCTTTTCCCTCTCCTCCGGCGCTCGAGCTGGTCCCGTATCCTCGCCCGTGCGCTCCGGCCTCAGCCCGGTCTCGCCAGACGCCTTCTCCAACGATGTGAACCACTACTCGCCCTCTCCCCCCGCCACCTCCCAACACAAGAACATCGACTGGAAGAACTACACCACCTACAAAGACTACATCGACGCTAAGAGGCTGCACACGTACGGCTGCCGCACCATCCAGGAGCGCCTGGACAGCCTGCGCGCCGCGGCCAGCTCCAGCTCGGCTTACGCCCAGCAGCGCACGCCGCCCCCCGCCAGCACCGGCCCAAGAGCGGCGCAGGTATCTCAGGTCAAACGGAGAAGCACCTCCACCGACCGCGGGGCGGAAACCAGCAGCCGCGCCGCCGCCGCCAGGACACCGCTACGTAGCGCCTCCCAGGAGAGGCTCGGGGGTGGGACGGAGCGGACGGTACCGGTTCGGAACTGGCCTCGCAGCGCTTCTGAGGACGCGCTGCCTTTCTCCAGCCCCGCCGGATCCAGCAAACCCAGAGCGCGCTCCTGGGACTACCTGGGGAAGCAGGCGGGGGAATCGGGGGCGGCTTCGGTTGCAGACAAGGCGGGGTTGGAGGACAGGCTGCGGCTCTTCCGGGGGGAGGAAGCCCGAGCCAGCAAGCAGGGGCCCGCTGGGGCAGCTTTACCGTACCTCCACCGCAACCTCCCCGCTAAGGAGGAAGAAGGCCAGGGAAGTGTTTTAGCTTACTCCCCCTTAGCTGCTCCTGTCTTTGCTAAAGCTAGGGCGGATTCAAGGACGGACTGCGTCATTCTGAGACCGTCGCGTCTCCCCGTCAAAAGCTCCCTCTCGGACCCGTCGACCATCCTGTCCACCGTTAAAACCACGGAGCCTCTGAAAGACCAAAGAGCAAATATCATCGGCAACCACATCAGCTACGCCGCCCCCCTGCACCTGCAGCTCAGAGGCCGGGCGGACAGTCTGAAAGCGGAGAGTCGGGCGGTGGCCGGTTTGGCAGCCAGGTCGTCCTCCTGCTCTGGTCCGTCCTCGAAGCTGGCCATGCCCAGGCACCCAGACAGCGGACTCACCGCCTCGTCTTTCGCGTCCACCACCCTTAACGGAGACGTCAGCCAGAAAGCAACGCCCGGCGGCCCTGCGCGGACCAACGGGGGGCTTTTCCAGGGCGTTGAAGGACCGGACGCCACCGTGGTCGTCCTGAGAAGGGACAAAAACTCTGGACCTCCCCACGTCCGCCCTCCATCCTACGCTCTGGCTCTCGACGACCACCGGAAGGACGAGACTCACAAATCCCCGCCTTTGGTGAAGGCCGGCTCCGTGGACGGAGCCATGTGCTGGATGTCAGACAGCTGCAGGGAGAGACACCACCGCAGGCTTGGAGACGCACGGCACAGGTCCAGACACCTGGACGACTCCCTGGACTCCATCCCCTTCATAGGTAAGCCTTCTGTAAACTAGTCAGGTAACACTGAAATACTGCGTCTGAGTAGCACCAGGTAAATACCATCAGCTGCCCTCCCCTCAGGTAGACCCCCCCCCCCATCTGCTCCATCAGGTGTATCACATTTCCTCCGGTTTTGCACAACCAGAGAAACCCAAGAACTTTGTCCTATCGGACTGGGCGTAGCCAGACGAGGACATTCCTGCAGAGTCCAGCTCCATCAGGACCCTCAGCAGTAAAGGCAACAACGTGTCGGCCGCAACATTTGGTAGCAGAACGTGGTTAGAAACGCGCACCACGTCACGTTCCTGCTTGTTCAGCAAGAACGCAGCCACAGTTAGTCAGAGCGGAACCTGTATCCGTTTTATCGCCTTCTTCACGCTTTCCCATCACCAGACGATCGGCTGACACGGCGAACGGGCCGAGACGCCACTTTGTTGTCACGCTTGACTCATCGCCGATCAAGCGGAGCAGCTCTTGTGTTTTGTGGCGACCCAGAACCTGCAGGGGGGGGGGTTAATCACACCCTCCTCCAGCGTCTGCAGCCCACATGGACTGCTGCCTCCAGCACAGGGGCAGGAGCCTCTGGGTCTGCTTTCTGGGCTCCTCCTGCTGCTGACGGGTCCTGTCAGGTGTTGTGACGCCCTCCCGTCTGGGCTGATGTCATGTTTACCACCATAACCCGCCCTCTGTCTGCACCTTTATGGAATAATTTCATCATTTCCTGGTGCAGCGGCTCTTGATTCCCTCAGATTAGCAGCCTCTGCAGCAGATTCGTGCACCAGCAACGTGCACCTGCTCCGTGTCTGAGTATCGTGGTGTTCTGCCTGCAGATGAGCCCTCCAGCCCCAGCGTGGACCTGGACAGCAGTCACATTCCAGCCTCCGCGGTCATATCCGGAGCTCCCACCATCACCACCGTCCCCCCCAGCCCCACGTCTCCGTCCCCCCTCATTCGACGCCAGCTGTCGCACGACCACGGTATTTCCACCTCCGGTCTGAAAACGCAGGGCTGACTCTGGCTTTTAACAGCTGCCATTAACGTGCGACCCTCTCTCAACAGACTCTCTCCGTCTCACAATTATTGAGTCAGATTCTGGTTCCAAAACAGAGAGGTCCAAGTCGTACGACGAGGGCCTGGACAACTACCGAGAGGAGGGCCGAGGGTGAGCTCAGAACGCACACACACACACACACATGGCTTTGAGGGACCTTTTACACACAGCCTCCTTTGCTGATTCATCCTTCTCCTTTTTCAGGAGGTCTTTGATACCTGGACTGAAGAGTCTCCGGAAGGTGAGACGGCTTCTCCGCCCCGGTGCTGCCGGGCTCAGAAGGCTTTGAACCCTGACCAAGCCTTTGCTGGTTGAGGTCATCTGGGCCATCAGCCCCATGACTCAGGCTTTTTCAGCTGCTTTGTCACCCAGGAGATAAAAACCCCTCCCTGGGACATGTAAATACAAGATGCAAAGCAGGGCCAGCTGTGGATAATTCAAATGAGCCGAGCCGGCTCCTGCTGCTCTGACGTCTGCTTGTCCTTCAGCTGGAGCGCTCGTCAGAGGACTCGGGTTCCAGGGCCGACTCTTCCTCCGACGTCTTCTGCGACGCCACGAAGGAGGGGCCGTTGCAGTTCAAGCAGCTGAGCGCGGACAAGAGCAAGGTGGGGACGTCGGAGGGTCGCGTGACCCCGTCGGAGAAGCTGCGAAGCAGCAACGCTGTTTCCACACCTCCTCCGTGGGGCCAGAGGTCACAGCTCCTCTCCCTCTCTTTTGCCTTTTCCTCCCGTGAACGCTCCTGCAGCGGGTGGGCGGGGTCATGCGCCCTTGGAAGCAGATGTACGGCGTGCTGCGAGGCCACTACCTCTGCCTGTACAAGGACAGGAGGGAGGGCCAGGCCCACGCCAACTGCCAGACGGTGGAGGAGCCGCTGCCCATCAGCATCCGCTCGTGTCTGATCGACATCTCCTACAGCGACACCAAGCGCAAGAACGTGCTGAGGCTGACCACCTCCGACTGCGAGTACCTGTTCCAGGCCGAGGACCGCGAGGACATGCTGGCCTGGATCAGGGTCATACAGGAGAACGGCAACCTGGACCAGGAGGTGAGGGAGGCTTCTGTGGGCCTGGCTGACCACATGATGTCTTAGCTGTGTCACCTGACCCAGGAGGGTGGAGCTTTAGCCATCATCTACTGTCTCCTCTTGCTTCCCTTCCCTCCCCTTCCTTCCTTCCTGTTTTCTGTCTTCAGAACGCGGCCTTCACCAGCCATGACCTCATCAGCAGGAAGATCAGAGAGTACAACACCTTGATGAGGTGAGATCAGGACTGACGTGCGCCTCCAGCGGGCGGGTTTTATTTTATTTGACCTCTTCCTGCCTCATCCAGCCCGACGGGCGGCAAGACGGAGGCGTCGCCCAAGTCCTCCCGTCAGTCTCTGAGCATCAAACACACCCTGCTGGGGAGCAAAGGAGAGACCAAAGCAACAAGTCCACACTCCAAACCCGAGCAGGACAGAAAGAGCGTGCACAAAGGTAGGAGGAGGGACCGGTCCAGATCACCGGGAGGAAGCTACCGTTGCTAATCTCTGCTAACGTGACCCTTCAAGATGACACCAGCCCCCCCAAAGATAAAGGAACATGGAGGAAAGGCATCCCGGGGCTGATGAGGAAGCCGTTTGAGAAGAAGCCGTCTCCCGGAGTCACCTTCGGAGTGAGGCTGGACGACTGTCCTCCAGCACAGAGCAACAAGGTCAGCAGGCAGCGGTCCCGCCTCCCGGTCCGTCTTCGACCCGTCGGCGTGACGGGCTGCTCTTCTGTCTCCAGTTTGTGCCTCTGATCGTGGAGGTCTGCTGTAAGCTGGTGGAGGAGCGGGGCCTGGAGTACACCGGCATCTACAGAGTCCCGGGGAACAACGCCGCCATCTCCAACATGCAGGAGGAGCTCAACAACAAGGGCATGAGCGACATCGACATCCAGGATGACGTGAGCCTGCGCACCGCCCATTCAGCTCTGATGGCGCCTCCGGTTGACATCGGTTGCGGGACGGTCACACTTTTCCCTGGTGTCGTTCCAGAAATGGAGGGACCTCAATGTCATCAGCAGTTTGCTCAAGTCTTTCTTCAGGAAGCTTCCGGAGCCGCTCTTCACCAACGGTTGGTGGCTTTTTGGTTTTTTTTTTTAGACTATGCGCGCCGCCTACTGGTTCAACCTGGGAACTCCAGCTTCCTCTCATGTTTAACCATTTCCTGCAGATAAGTACGCGGATTTTATCGAAGCCAACAGGACCGAGGACCCGGTGGAGAGGCTCAAAGTGCTGAAGAGGCTGGTGAGTGGCTGTGGCCAGCACATTCCACCAAATGGTTTCTGCGATTAACGCAAAACAGACCCTGGGATTCCAAAAACAAGTTCAAATCCTCAGAACCAGCTGTTGTGTGGCAGCAAAAGACGGGAAATGTAAAATGCTGGAGGCTGATCTCACCAGTTCAATGGCTGCGCCATAAACTGTCACATTTGCAGCACAAACAGAGCAGAAGAAGAAGCTTTGGGTGGAGAACTCGGCGCTCCTGCTGCCTTTGCTCTGTTTGGGGAAATCTGTTCCAGGTTGGTTCCCTGTTGGCTGATTCGCTGGTCTCAACTTTGCTTTCAGCTGCACGAGCTGCCAGAGCATCATTACGAGACGCTCAAGTTCCTGTCGGCCCACCTGAAAACTGTGGCTGAGAACTCGGAGAAGAACAAGGTGTGGTTCCGCAGCCTGCCAGCAGTGGGCGGAGGCCTCCAGCGTCTTCTCATAAACCATCGTTTCCCCCCCCTCAGATGGAGCCCAGGAACCTGGCCATCGTGTTCGGTCCCACGCTGGTGCGCACCACAGACGACAACATGACCCACATGGTGACACACATGCCGGACCAGTACCGGATCGTGGAGACGCTGATCCAGAATGTGAGCAGCAGGGCCACAGTTGCTGCCGGGTCAGCATCTCCATCACCACACTAACCACCTTTGTCCTTCTCCCCTCCCCCACCCCAGTACGACTGGTTTTTCACAGAAGAGGGCAACGGGGAACCTGTGGTGGGTCCAGGTCCGGGTGGTTTGCTCCGGTCATGGGCTGGAACCACCTCTGACTGTTTGTTTGTGGCTGCTCCCGTCAGACCGTGTCCAGGGAGGAGAGCGCGGTGGAGTCCCAGCCCGTCCCCAACATCGACCACCTGCTGACCAACATCGGCCGGACGGGCACGTCGCAGGGTGAAGTCTCAGGTAAGGCTGCTGCAGGCCCACCCCGGACTGGCGCCGCTGCTGCTGCTGCTGCTGCTTTTCCTGGTTCTTTGTGGCTTTTGGCAGCAGATAAAACAATCTAATAAATCTACACCGGCATGGCGGCGCGACCTCAGCCGGTCTGAGGCCAAACATTCAACGGAAAAACCTAAAATTTGTAAATCCATCGAAAAGAATCATCCAATTTAGCATTCTAAAGAAGCCAAGAGGAGGAATGTGTAAATCTGATGAGTCGTTAGTGTGATTAACTCCACGTTTCGCCACCCGAGCTTTAATTTCCTGACTAAATGCCGATGTGGGTTTCAGGGAACAACTTTATTGCATCCAGCGCTTAGAAAAACGATGCAATAAATTGGAGCTGCTTCCACTTTGCTTTCGCAGATTCCAGCATTAACAGCCCTAAACGCCCCCCCCCCCCCCCCCCCCCCCCCCC
>BJFM01003867.1:29168-63320 GCA_016586285.1 Arothron firmamentum | reverse complement strand
TTGGAGCTTCCGTAGTGGTCACGCCCAAGGCGATTTCCCATAGTGAAACACCGAACGAAGTTAGAAAAAGAACCTTTTTTTCCCCTCAATGTCTAAAATTAAATCAGATTAAAATTTTCCTGTTTTTGGTCATTTACGATTACCAAAATTATTTCTGTTTGCTAAATGCCAGATAAATAAAGACAGGGATAATTTTTTAGACATTTTTTTCTTCTTTTCCCTGAGAGTCAGAAGTTTGCATACATTTCAGTAGTATTTGGTAGCTTTGCCTTTAAAGTGTACATTTTGGATGTGCTTCAACAAGCTTCTCACAATAGTTTGCAGAAATTTGAGCCCATTCCTCCTGACAGAACTGGTACAACTGAGCCAAGTTTGTTGACCACCTTGTTCACACAAGCCTTTTCAGCTCTGCCCATTGGATTGAGATCAGGTCTTTCTGATGGCCACTCCAAAACATTGACTTTGTTATCCTGAAGCCACTTTGTAACCATGTTGGTAGTTTGCTTAGGGTCATTGTCCATTTGGAAAACCCTTTTGCACCCAAGCTTTTACTTTATGGCTGATGTCTTGAGATGTTGGTTCAGTTTTTCCACACAATCTTCTTTCCTCATGATGCAATCTGTTTTATGAAGTGCACCAGTGCCTCCTGCAGCAAAACAACCCCATAACATGATGCTGCCACCCCCATATTTCTCATTTGAGATGGTGTTCTCAGGCTTGCAAGCTTCTCCCTTTATAGTCCAAATGTAACGATGGTCATTATGGCCAAAAAGTTCAATTTTAGTTTCATCAGACCGCAGGACAAGTCTCCAAAAATATGGTCTTTGTCCCTGTGTACATCTGCTTTTTTAAAAATGTTTCTTTTGGAGTAATGGTTCTTCCTGGGAAAGTGGCCTTTCAGCCCATGTCGGTACAGAACTTGTTTCACTGTAGATAATGACACACTCTCACCAGCTTCAGCCAGCATCTTCACAAGGTCTTTTGCTTTTGTTCTTGGGCTCATATGCACATTTCGGACCAAAGGAGGTTCATCTCTGGGACGCTTCTCCTTTATGACCAATTTGATGGCTGGACATTCCCATGGTGTTTATACTTGTGGATAATTGTTTGATGAAGAAATGTTGTCGATAAACCTATCAGAGGCTTCCAATGATAATCCAAGGTGATGACATCTGTCACAACTGCCGGCCTGCTCCAGCTCTCACCCTCCCCTCACCGTTTCATCTGTGCCAAGTCATTTGATCAGCAGCATCTGCAGTTCATCTGCCAATTTGCCCCTGTCACTGTTGCCAGTCTGCTCTGGCTCTCACCCTCCCCTTTTTGCCTCACCTGTGCTGCAGCCCTAATCAGCCTCACCTGCACCTCAACAGAATCAGTGCAGCTACATAAGCCGCAGACCTGGAGAGACTCCTTGTCAGATTGTTACTCGTGTCTTTCGGGTACAGAGGGTTCCTGAGTTTATTTCCTGACTGCCTATGTTTCACCCTGGCTGTACCTGACCTGAATTCCTTGTCATAATTTTCTGTGAGATTGCCTGATCCTCTGCCCTCCCATAAATGGAGATTAAAGAGGTACTAAACTTGCCAATTGTGTCGCACTTGGGTCTTTAACATAAAACTTGACAGATATCATCAAATTGTTTAAAGGCATTCTCAGTGTATGCAGATTTCTGATTCTCAGGAAAGTAATAAAACATTGTCTAAAAAATTCTCCCTTTCGTTATTCTGGCATTTAGCAAATAGAAATAATTTTGGTGATCCTAAATGACCAAAAACAGAGATTAACCTGATTTAATCTTAGACTTTGAGTGGAAAAAAAGGTTATGTGCCTTCTTATAGTGTATGTAAACTTCTGATTTCAACTGTTTTTGAATTGTGCTTTATTTAGATTCTAACCTTCCTTATTATAAAATAATACTGGTAATGATTAGAACATATAATGGGGCTATTGCAGTTTATTTTGTAGTCAACAACCTTCCAAATTATTATAAATTTAGTCAATGTTAAACCAAGTATTATACACATTCTTCTTAGACTAATTTGACTTATGTGTGCAACAAGGGACTAAGTTTTGTTGATTTTATTTATTTATTAACTTAACATTATATTACATGTAATATATGTCTCTCTGATCTTTGTTCTCTTTAGAGTGGCGTGCCGGTGTTGCAGGTCACCTAATCCTGTCAGATGAAGACCTGACATCAGTGGTACAAGGCTCTTGGAAGCGCCTTAATACACTGCAACACTACAAGGTGAGTTAAAATAGCATACAAATTCATTTTCTGATGCAGCCACTCAAGCTCATCAACCATGCAGAATCAGCGCAATTCTGCTAAAACTGGTTGTTTAATGCAATTTAACACTGGGAATTAAATTTTTGGTAAAATTGTGCATTTCAGGTTCCAGATGGAGCCACAGTGGCCCTTGTCCCCAGGAGCACCAAACATCACCTCCATGACAGCCATGATTACATGCCTGTAGAGAGTGAGTCCTTGAGCAAGTTCACATACTTTTCACGTGTACATCAGTAATAAATGTCGCTAAGACTTATGACCAACACAGATGCACATTTGTTGCAAAGAAAACTTGAGTCAAAATAAACAGTACACGTTTTGTGTATTCATGTCATGTTTCACTGGAGGGGGGTGATGGAACTAAATGTTACTGCTGCCCATCCCATCAGAGACGCCAGTACTGGATGATGGAGAGGAGGGAGGAGTGAGACTCTGGCATCTAGTGAAGGCCAATGAGGAGTTAGAACTGCCCAAGCACAGGAAAGGCAGCGTGAGGGAGCGGGGGGGTGAGAGAGCAAAGGCAATCCCTGAGATCTACCTCACACGACTGCTCTCCATGAAGGTAGAAGTGTTAGTTATGTTGAATGTTTCTGAACGTAATGTTAGCTATATTGTGGTAAAATTTCATAATTCAAAGAAGACAAGCATTTTTAGACAACCAGCAACTCCTATTTCAATCGAAAATTTGCCACTCTCTCAATATTAAGATGATAAACACAATACAATGGAAGTTACTTAAAAAATAAAGTCTGATTTCTTTTGAGAATATGTGAGTTATTGGAAAATATTGTTATGGCACTTATTGTGGTTTTTGTCTGTGTCAGGGGACTCTGCAGAAGTTTGTGGATGATTTGTTTACTGCAATCCTCAGCACCAGTCGACCTGTACCTCTGGCTGTTAAGTACTTTTTTGACTTGTTGGATGAGCAGGCTCTGCAGCACAGTATCACAGACCCTGAGACCATCCACATCTGGAAAACCAACAGGTAGCTGACGTCCAGCAACAGTAGCAAACACTGACAATTTGAGAGGATTTTGAGTATTTGGGGACATAATTATTCCCCTGATTTGGAAAAACCTGTTCATATTATCTTTACCAAGGACAAGTAACCAATCCTGACTTTAATTTTTCCTGAATATATTTAAAAAAAACAACTTTGTGGAACATCTCCTTCATTGCTATAATCTTGTGTGATTCTGCTCTCTTCACTAATTCTTAAATCAATTTTTCATTAAACTGTATCAATGATAGTGTATCTATACCGCACATACTTTTATGAAAGTGAATGAGTGTAATGGATGTAGCATTAATGCATTCTTTCAAAAGTATAAGACTAACTAGCTGCACATCACTTATGTGGGTTTTGAGTATTTGGTTGCTAAATTGTTTATACTGTATATGAAAATTCTGACACTTGGTGTGCTTTTTGCTTGTATTCCTATTGTTTCTTGTTTAAAAGTTTGCCATTGCGGTTTTGGATCAATATTCTGAAGAATCCACAGTTCATCTTCGACGTGCAGACTTCAGATCATGTGGATGCTGTGCTATCTGTCATTGCACAGACCTTTATGGACTCCTGCACCATTGCTGATCACAAGCTAGGACGGGTAAGCTAAGATGCTAATTTTAGATATAATATATAGATACAATATACCTTGTGCCATCTGGACATACCTTATCACGTCTACATGCATGGATGCCTTGGGGAAGGCAAACTCCAGAGTGTAATGGGGGCAATTAGTATTCCCATACCTGCACCTTTCACCCAGGTTTAATGTAAAAGCTCAGCATAAGAATGTCTAAAATTAATAAATGGCATTCTTAATTATCAGACTGCACTCGTAAGATAAGGGGCACCACCCCCTAATGGAAGAAAAACATAACAAAATCTGAAATTTTGTTATGTAAGAAAATGTTACTCAAGTCTCTGACTGAAATCTCCAAATTCTAAATCAAAAATACTTGTATCTCCTTCCCAATCAACAAACGGAAGAATAATGACGATAAATGACAATTTATTAAGACACAAACAAATGATTATGTGAATGAATGGCCAAATAAAATTAATCTATCGCGATTCAAAAAGAATTTCAAAAATTTTAATAATGTGTAGTACGGCCTTTTACAGATGCAGTACTTGAACGGGCTTGAAAAAAAAAGTAACAAAAGAGTGCCAAAAGGGCGAAGAGACAGACATGTAGAAGAGAAAGAAAATATTAAGTGGACAACATGATACAGAGTGACGCATTGTGTAATAATATCGAAATTAACCTGAAAATACACAACAGTATACTGTAATGAGAAAGACAGAGATGCGTTAACATCTGCAGATTTAGATGGCACTGTGGTTCCAGGAATGAAATGAATTTTAATTCTTAAAATTCTCATTTGCTTACTCTAAGTGCTACGAGAAAGAAAAGAACATCAATTGTTCACTAATCACTTGTAGAATAATTTTAGCAAGGTTAAAATTAACTTTGGTGGATGCGTGAGTGTGTTTTCAACTTTCAGGAAAATCTGACCACAGTTTTGTCCCTTTGCTGAATTGTTCACCCCCGCTGGGTCTGTTTCACATCAGGTGACAGTCACCGAGATCAGCATATCAGTGCAGATCTCTGTTCGTGTGTGTGTGTGTGTGTGTGTGTGTGTGTGTGTGTGTGTGTGTGTGTGTGTGTGTGTGTGTGTGTGTGTGTGTGTCCATAAATAAGGTGGAAGGGTAGTAAGGCTAGATGTTTAGAGGCAGAGGCAAATATATACACTTATGTTTCTTATTATAAAAAGAAAAATAAAGAATAAAAGAGTAACAATAATAATAGCCCACAATGTTAATTTTGCTCAGACAGCTGATTCGCTTCATCTGTCAGTCTGGGGAGGTGTGACTTTGGCGTCTCTTGTTGGCTTTGTTTGTTTTCTTATCTTCTTCTACTGGGTTGTGACACGAGGGTCCCAGGTAAAAAAAAAAAAAAACTTTTCCTGACATCTGTATGGAAAAGGGATTAGAAAACCAAAAGTCCATTAGCACATTTCTGCGAGAGCTGTAACAGCCTTTAATTTAGGGACTTAGCACCTTTCCTTGCAGGCACTATGACGTCTGCACCAGTACTAAAATCTCGGATTATCTGTCAGTCTTGTCGGGTACGGGGAACATTCACAGACGACGTCCGCTACACAGGGCTACTCCAGAGTCTAATGGTGACTGGTTGTGGAACCCAAATCCTGTACTGTATCAAGGTGATCTAGCTGGAATCTTCCAACTTTGTGCAAGGGCTATGGCTTTAACTGACATCAGCTATACAACATGTAGCGCACATGTGTGCTATTACCTCCACTCTCACATGTCAACGTATAATCCTGTCTCTTCTAAAATAAAATGCCCATCACTTCCTCGTAAAATCAGCACCAATAAGCACTTACCCGTTCCTGTGGGTACTCTGCATCATTAAATATACAGTTGTGTTCAGAATAATAGCAGTGTGTTTGAAAATGTGAGTAAAGCTCAAAATCCTTATACATTTTATATCCATACATTTTGAACACTGAATATCATATTCTCAATCAAAACACGAAGAAAAATGTATACATTTTCATCACTTTAGAGAAAATGAAGAAAAATGAATTTCGGGCTGTTGGTAGTGTTACGGTATGAACCTGAAATTTTATAGGATTTAGCATTCTTGTGAATAACTAAACTAATATTTTGTTGTATAACCACTGTTTCTGAGAACTGCTTCACATCTGTGTTACATGGAGTCGACAACATTCCAGTATCTCACAACAATTTCAGCCCGGGATGATTTGACAACATTCCACAATTTTCTTCTCTTAGTTGTTGTCTGTTAGTTTTCTATGACTCTAGTACACTTACTGGTAAATTGTTATTAATACCTTCCTAGGTATTAATATAATTTCTACCAAAAACATTGATTGATC
Source organism: Arothron firmamentum (assembly GCA_016586285.1). Taxonomy (NCBI): domain Eukaryota; kingdom Metazoa; phylum Chordata; class Actinopteri; order Tetraodontiformes; family Tetraodontidae; genus Arothron; species Arothron firmamentum. Next base: position 57,097 of record BJFM01003867.1, on the reverse strand, counting down.
TGGTTAGTCATGTTGGACTGCTGTTATTTTGAACACAAATGTATTTTACTGTAGAACTCACACTTTCAGTTTCTAGGTTTCTAGCCTCAGACTCATTGCTCTGACACTTGTTTAACTTCCAACACATTTCTAACAAACACCTCCTCAAAGATGACTCCTACTCTTTTTCTCTTGCCTTCAACACCATGACAAAGCACAATAGAACTCTGCCCCTAAACATCTAGCCTTACTATCCTTCCACCTTATTTATGGACACACACACACACACACACACACACACACACACACACACACACACACACACACACACACACACACACAATATTTCTACATTCCTTGCTTGAAGCAAGGGAGGGACAGACATCCTGTAAATGCCACATATACAGATAACATCAACATTAACATCAGCAACATCTCTATATTGGTAATAATCATACTGATAATAATGATGACAATGACGATAATGCTAATGACATCAACAAGGACAGTAGAAACGGTATACAGCAACAACAGCAGTGAAGGAAGTCCAAAAACAGATGACTGATGAATAGTGACAAGGCTCTAAAATGTTAACTATAACTTATCATTTATTAATGTGAATTTTGTTTGCACAATAACTCATTACAGGCCCACCCAGTATATTTACTGGGTTATATTACCCCCTGAACAATTTCTCTTTTATTACAGCATGCCCACTTTTTACGAAGGGACTCATACAGTCCATTCACACAATATTTAAATATTTAAATTCAAATTATTCTGCAACTTTTTATTGATTCATTTAGACACCGATGATAAAGGATATGCAGTTGTGGTATTTTAGATTAGGGAACACACATTCACCAGTATTTACTTATATATTGAAGCTTTATTATTTATTTCAAATCACTTTTGACCTTGTCTGCATGGTAAATGGTAAAGTGTTACCAACCTGTTTACGCTTGTATTTGAAGTGATTCCCCTATAACCCTTCCCCATTTTTGTTCCTTGGGCAGGATTCTCCTATCAACAAGTTGCTGTATGCCAGAGACATTCCGCGCTATAAACAGATGGTGGAGAGGTAAGAATATTTAACTGCTGATACCAAAGTCATGCTATGAGGGCTATGCTTACCACAGTCTGCTGCACAATAGACCTTGCACATTACACTGCAGATGGATCAAAGCTTTGTAGCTAGATCCTATGCCTCATCATGTTCCACCGTTTAATATTATTTTCACCTCATGTAACAACATAGGTCACCACAATGGTGTTATGGACAGCAAGTATTATTTACAGGTCTTATTCAGACTTGTGATTATTTAAATTATTGTGTAAAGCTAAAACATAGCAGCCACTTTTACCCATACAATCAAACATGTATGGAGTTTGAATTGCATACTACTGGGTCCATGCTTTTGCTCTGAGCTCTTTCAAAAGAAGAATATCATGTGTGCCTATTATCTTTATTTCTTTGACATGAATCTGTGTCCACTAGAACTGCTTTTAACCTCCCGTGGTCAGTGTTACCAAACTTTTTAGTTCTTGTTTGTTGGCTGGAATCTCATGTCAATGTGATGTTTAAAAGCTTGCTAAACTTTCCATATGATTAAATAAAGAACCTAGTTTCAAATTTTAATTGCTGTTAATTGCAAAAAGCATTTAGATCCATGACTAAAAGATATAGTTTTACCATGCGGTTACATATGCCACAGTTTTGCCAACATAATCGTAACCTAGGACTATGAAGTTTTTTTTGTTTTTCCTTCAGGTTCTATGCGGATATACAACAGACCGTCTCTGCTAGCGACCAGGAGATGAACTCTTCTCTAGCAGAAATCTCTCGTGTAGGTGATGTCCTTGTTTTCTAATTTTGTAAAAATGCAGTTTTTAATCCTATATTGCTTAATTGTTGTTGTATTTTTGTTTCTTAAAATAGAATTATACTGCTGAGGTCAACTGCGTCGTGGCTTTACATGACTTGTACAAGTATATCAACAAATATTATGATCAAGTAAGTATACAGACCAATATATGATGCTGGTGTGTACATGGGCTCTGTAAATGAGCATTAAACCACTTCCTGTGCTTGCTTCCTGTAGGACTTAAGATCAGACTCCCAGAAAAGGAAAAAAGCAACAAATAATAGGCAAACATCTGAAGAAATTAATTTGAATCTTAGTCTGAGTCAATACGATTTTTGTTACTTGTTTGATGATATATAAAAAAATATATAGTTTTCAAGAGTCTTTGGAAAATGTAAAATACAGCCTTGTAGTCAAGGCAGTTATGAGTCAGGGCATACTGAATGGGGACATTTTTGGGATGTAGATATTTTGTCTGGTCCTCACAACTTTAAAGGGATAGTTGTTTTGGGTCAAGGCCTGATTTTAAGGTTTAGGTTAGAATTTGGTATGAGGATTTTTCATGCATTTATTAGTGTTACTATATATGTAACTCACACATGAGTTCTCAAAAAGCTGCTACAGCCCCATGCACGTCTGTAAAATGATTCAAATTATCTTTATGAAGTAATTTAGCTTCCATCTTGTTACAGATCATTACAACACTTGAAGAGGATTCCACAGCACAAAAGATGCAGCTTGGTTATAGACTCCAACAGATTGCTGCTGCTGTTGAAAACAAGGTGACAGATCTATGACACTAAAGGACGCTATCAGAGAAAAAGGAGGACAAACGACACATGGTGGCACAGAATTTTGAAGATAGATTTCATTGAGGGAAAGATTTTTAGATAGCTTTAGAATCCTTATAAGTATCTTCTATCTCATAGTTGCAGAAAATCTGTTTTTGTTTTTTTGTTGTTTTTTTTTGAGGGGGGGGGTTAAAAAAACTTCTGGGGCACTGAAGATAAAATAAAACAGTTCTTAAGTAGGGTGTTATGAAATGCGCATCTGAATAAAACTTGTTCATTTTTACAAACTGCACAGAACATTCCTGCATGTATATGACTATATTTTCAAGTCTTTCACTGAGGTGTGGACACTTTGGTGCTTGCAAGTAAGAAACTATGAAAAAACAACAGGGCACAGAAGAAAAGAAAAAGTTTTTCATGAGAAGACAATATTTATTTTGTAGGTTTTCAGATGCAGTTTTATCCATATGTTTACCTTGCAGTTTTACAGAGGTACTCAGAACTAATTAGCTCTATCCTGTGTACATTTAATGACATTAACTAATTAAAGCTAGTACACTACTAGGATCTTTACTAATTAGACAAATCATGTCAAAGCTGAGAAGATCATAACACTTGTGAAAAAACATGACACTCATAGCTCAGTAGATAATGTTGAATAACCTAGAATTGACAGTATAGTTGTTGACAGCTGAGGAAGTACACATATGGGTAATGTGACATTAAAATGTCATTTATCATTTGTGCAATTTAGAAATTTTTTTGAATCACTTTTTAAAAATTCAGGTTTGAGCTTCTATACATCAGAAAAATTAGTTTTCCTTGTTTTCAAATTTTTTTTTTTACAATCAAAAGAAGGAGTCATTAAACTTTAACTTGCCTGTAAATTAGACAATTCACGATTCATAAATCATAGGGTAAAACATGAACCCTGTCTCTGCCAACTGGTCAGTTATCAACCTCGAGTTAACATTTCTTGCTGTGAAAACCAGAGCATTGTACATCATGTGTTTGATGTCAAAACAGTATACTACATTTTGAAATGTCCCTCCTTCTGTCTTAAAAGAAAATCAGATTTAGACTATTAGCATCTTGGGGTAGCTTTTTATTTACTAATTTATTTTTGTTTCTGTTATTTATTTATATGCCAATTTTGTATTGTGTTTTTTTTTGTTGTTCACAGATACTGGTGGTATAAGACTGTTGCTACTGATATTATTCTCATGTTTGTTTTTTTAAATCTAAATAGAGTAGGACAACATTTTTTTTTTTTTTATCACTGTTTACATTATCTCAAAAATCAGAATTTTTATATTTTGTAATTTTCCCGTTTCTACATACTTCTCCAATAAAGAACTAACTGATAAGAAAAACCCAACATAATTTTTAATGAAATGCAATAAAATGGTACTGCTGTAAATGTTGTCTAAATTTATTCATTTGAACAAAGGAATAAAATGTATTGGGTAATGTGACATTAACATGCCATACATTTATCGTATGTGCATACGTCTAAGACATTAGTAATGTTTACTATGTTTTTCCATGTTTTTCACAACTAGAACAGAAGAAATGAAAAGAAGGATCCTATCTCTCTATCCATCTATACACACGTGTGTGTGTGTGTGTGTATAGATGAAGAGAGAGAGAGTTTGGCAATTAAGGAAGGGCTTACACTCCCAGAGTAACCCAGTGATCTAGATTCATGCAGGTGCTTTTATAGTGTCTCTGACAATGCTCGCATGCGTTCCTGTGGGAAGTGTCCAATTACAGCTCTCTGCTAGTGGAAAAGTGGAAAAATAGTAACAGCCTGCACAGGCTTTCTGTGTACAACTGGACTAACATTACACAAGGCTTCAGAGAATTGGAACGCCTGCTCAGTTTAATACAATACAAAAGAAAACCGACAACTCTGATGTAGCGTCTGTTGGATTCCTCACTACACCACTATCAGAAATGATGGACAATCCTCATTAAGTGGCTCTTAGATACACTTCTGACTTTAAGAATATCAAAATTTACACTAACTATTGAACTTTAGCCACTTAATCACACGGTTTCATTGACCTGAGTGAATTGACCTCATACTGAGGCCCCTCGGGCATCATTTATCTACACAATACAGTTTTTCTGACATTAAATCATGCAGTTCGGCGCCTTGTCCTTTCCTTGGCTTTGTTGTGTCAGCAAACAAAGCACCGGTGTCAGTGTGTGACACATTCAAACAAAGTATATTATATTGACTGTGCCTGTGCTGATTTATTTGGACATTGTTCAGTGGTTTGATATTTGGTGTTATTGTAGTGGACGTCTCCATAAGATACCAGATTAGTGTCTTTACTTTTTGGGTGAGCTGTTCCAGACAGCTTGGTGCCCGAGAACAAGGACTATGAATTTTAATAGACAAGTGTTACAGATTGGTTTTTTATGTAGGACCCCGACGCAGACACGGGGAGGCAGGTCACGAGCAAAAATAAAGCCTTTATTGGGTGTACAAAAAGGCAAAACAGAAAGCATTCCAAAAAGAGGAAGAACTGACCAAACATAAAGTCCAAAAACTCCTAAATGGAGGTTCCTCTGCGGAGTGTCCGGAAGCCAGAACGAAGAGAGTCCTCTTGGGGAAACGTGGCGTCTTGGAGAAGACAGGTAACTCACTTTAGAGTGGAGATCCTAGACCAACGGGAAACGAAGAGGTTCTGCTCTGGCAGCACTCAGCAGGTGAGGGAGAAACAGCCATGGGGACGTGAATGATTGCAACTGCAACTAACAATCCAGCAGTGAGCACCGGCTGCCAGCGTCCTCAAATCAGTCATTGATGAGCTGATCAGCCGCAGGTGTGCGCTCACTGCTGGACCAAGGGAACAGCACCCTCTCTGGAGAGGACCAACAATGCACCATACACACAGGAGGGATCCAGCTTGCTGGATCCTGACAGACAAGAAGGGATTAAACTTTCTGTTGGTGGGATTTTTCAGTCCTAGCTCAATGGAAGAACTCAGAAGGCACCTGCCTGTGTGTTCGTGTCAATAAAAGTGACCCAGAGTACCAGAGGTTTTTTGCAAAAATGTCACCTAGAACTTATTGAAGAAAAATGCATCAGAATGGAATCAGAAGAATAAAAAATTTCAAGGCCGAACGTAGTGGCGAATCAAAACCCAAAAGGTCAGTCGACTTGAGCAGAGTTTGCAATTGCACTGCCTTCGGTCTCCAGAGAAGCCCCCAGAATGCTCAGCAGGGACACGGCTCCTCTCCAAACTTGGGATGGCGCACTTTGCTCTCGCTGGCAGCCAACAGCTTGCTTTTTGTACTCCCGAGAGACTCACCGCAGATCAAAGCTTACAGTCAGATTCATTCTATACTGTCCCAAAACAAACAGAGCCTGTTGTCTCATCCCTCAAGGACATGGAGCACGGAGGCTCCAGATAACATATGACTCTAGGTCAAGCTAACCTGTACAGAAAATAGAGGCCTAAAGGATCTGTACACCATACATTGTTGTTCACACTTTGTGTGGACCGTCAGCTGTCATGTTTAACATACATAATGGATACATTCTTGTTGAGGTCTCAGCAGAAGTTGTTACTGTGCATAATGACTCGGCAAGCTGTCAGCTGTTTACGACAGTGACCTAATACGGTATGAAGTTTTTATGCTTTTATGTACATGCTTACGCAGCTATGGTGATTACCTTCAGTTACATGAGATAAATACATGAGGAGTCACAAGCTAAGTTGTAAATAAGCCAAATCATAGTTATGAGCTAGAATTCATCATTACACACATGGCCCAAATTATTAGTTGATTAAGGTTGTGGCCCAATTATCAGTTGATTAAGGTGGGGGCTTTGACAACTTAGGGTTTTAAACATAGCATCAAATTTTTATCTCTACATTTCTCACAGAAATATGCTAACAAACCTCAGGATGAATACCTGAGGCTCCTAGCCACGCTAAAGGTGCCATTGCTGCTTTTTTTGGTTCTCCACTACAGTGTAGTCCAGAGAGTCATAAAAAGGGGCAGGAAAGGATGCAAGTATGCAACTATGAACATCAGATGCCACTTTAAAAAAGAAACAATTGTTTATTCAGCAAATTTATGCATCAACCGGCAACACTTTGTAATAACTATACAGTAAGAAGCATTAGTTGAGCATCAAGGATTCTTCCTGTTAAATGGGAGTTTTTCTTTGCCACTGTGCTTATCTGGGGGTTCAGGCTCTATGTTTCTGCCTCTGTAAAGCACCGAGAGACAATTCAAATTGTAAAAGCTGCTGTAGAAATGAAACTGAACTGAATTTAATTGAATTAATATTCTCATCTACAACACAATTATTTTATTTTCATACTTTATAACTGATTGATTCTTCACTTCTAAATAAAGTATTACATCAGTTGCAAACTAGTTCTCTTTCATAATACTCGCTTGATGTCTCACTATGGGATGCACGCCCTCTAGCGTCAGCCCTCAAAAGCATCAATGTCATTACGCCAATTGTAATTGGCTGGTGAACGTATTCGTCCGCGGCAGGTGGACTGGCCCGCAACTGTCACGGAGACCTCCGAGTCTCGTTATGTCGGAAAGACGTTTCAGCTGGCCAGGAGTGCGGCGAAGCAGCCCTTCCCGGTCTTCCCGGAGCTGCTCGAAGAGCTCATAGCCACCTGGAAGGACCGCCCTTACAGCGGTAGGAGCGCCATTCCTGGCGCTTCCCCCCTCAAATGTGAGGCTATGATGAGCCTGGGTCTCCTGCGGATGCCCCCGATGGAGCCATAGGTGGCTGCCCATCTGCACACCAGACGCACTGCGCTTGCCTCCCGTGGCCCGGCCCTCCCCTCCAAGGTGGACCTGGTTCAATCTGCGCTATCTGAGCGCGCGTACAGGGCAGCAGCGCTGAACGCCAGGGCGCTCAATGTGCTCTCCCTGCTCACCGCGTATAAGGAGGAGCTCCGCGGCAACTTTGCCTGAACCCACGATCCGTCGGTGTTCGCGGACATCCCCGCCATTACAGACCTGTCCCTTCATTTTTAGCATTGTGCCGTGTAGGCTACAGGAAAGATGATGGGCACTATGGTGCTGCAGGAACGCGCACGGTGGTTAAACCTCGCGAACCTGTCAGACAGAGAGAAGGATGACATTCTGGATATGCCAGTCGTCCCAGAAGGGATTTTCGGCTCGGCGCTTGCCTCCATGCAGCGCCGTTGCGAAGCAAAGAAGAGGGAAGACGAGACGCTCCAGTTTTGTCTCCCACGAATGCCTCCGGTTGCGCAACTGTCGCAACGCAGGGTAACCACCCCTGCGGCTCCCCAGCCCGCACAGTTCCGAGTTCCCAGCCCAGGAAGAATAAGAGAGTGGTCTGATAGGCTCTCTCCCCACCTTGTGACGTTACTAATGGTTCCCCGTTCTCCAGCTCCACTGGTTTTCGATACGCACGAGGCACTCCCCTCCATTCCTCCCTCCCGACTGCCATGGACAGCTCCGGAGCAAGACGTGTGTTCCAGACCACCGATGGCAGAAGGCTTTGTTCCAGCCCTGCTTGCACGTTCACAAGCACACTATTCAGATCATGGGATAGTCGCACCCGACCGCCGCTACACAGCGGCGCTTGGGTGCTGTCCTAGCCTTCCGCCGGCAGGGGGCTCCCTCGCCCCAGAGTTGAGCCCACCTGTGGCGGTGATGCCAGCGCTGGCGGCCCCGCTATCCCTCAGGGGCGAGCGGTGGGCCGCCATCGCAGCATCCCCATGGGAAGTAAAGACGGTCACAAGAGGTTATAGAATGTAGTTTGCCTCCGTTCCTCCGCTCTTCTCCGGCGTTGTTCACTCTTTGGCCCAGGGAGTCAGCCCGTGTTTTACAGGAGGAGTAAAGAGTTAACAAAGAGTTAAACAAAGGAGCGATTTGTGTCGTCCCTCCCGCACTCTGTCAGAGTTGTTTTTACTCCAGATATTTCCTGGTTCCCAAACGGGGAGGGGCCAGGATTCGCCCAATTCTGGATCTACGTGCTTTGAACAGGTTTCTCAGGAAATACAAGTTCAGGATGCTCACACATGCATCCCTGCTGCGTCTTGTGCGACCGAACGACTGGTTCATGTCTGTCGATCTGAAAAACGCGTATTTCCACATTCCCATTTATCCTCCCCACAGAAAATACCTCACAGTTTGCTTTCCAGGGGATCTGCTACGAATATCGCGTGCTTCCCTTCGGCCTCTCTCTAAGCCCGAGGGTCTTTGTGAGATGTTCAGAGGCGGCGATTGCTCCGCTGCGGCGACGAGGCATTCGCTTAGCCACATACCTAGACGACTGGCTGCTGCTGGAGCAGGAGGCCGAGGTGCATACGCGTGTCTTGGTGCGGCACCTGCAGAGTCTGGGTTTTGTGATAAACCAGAAAAAGAGCATGCTATCTCCTGCTCAGGAGGTGATTTTTCTGGGTCTGTCCCTGAACTCTGTCATGTTCAGGGCGCGTCTTTCGGCCGAGCGAGTGGCGAGCTTCAACTCATGTCTCACGCTCTTCCGCCCGGGCAGGACTGTCCACTTCAGCCGATGTCTTCTGTGCGCGGTTCTGTCCAGGATGGTGATCACTACGGATGCCAGTCGGACCAGCTGGGGTGGTGTGCCCGATGGACGGATTGTGTGGGGCAGCTGGAGCGCGGCTCTCCAGCGTTTCCACATACATTTTCTGGAGCTCTTGGCAGTGTTTCTGTCCCTGCAGCGCTTTCTTCCGTTCCTGAGGGGCCACCATGTCCTGGTTCGGACGGACAATACCACGACAGTGGCGTATATCAGCCGCCAGGGGGGCCTACGCTTCCGTCGGTTGCACACGCCAACGCGCAGACTGATCCTTTGGAGCTGCGGGCGTCTTCTCTCTCTCAGAGCGACTTGCTCTCCAGGGGCACACCGATGTACGGGGGAGTGGACCCTGCCATACGCTGATATTAATAGCTCCAAACTGGCCCGTGATGCACTGGCTGGCGGAGATATATCAGCTGCTGCGCATGCAGCCCTGGCAGCTCCTGCTGCGTCGGGACCTGCTGTCGCAGGCGGCGGGTTCGGTCTTTCATCCACACCCGGAGTCCCTGCTGCTGTGGGCTTGGCCCCTGAGCGGCTGAATCTTTCAACGTTGGGCATCTTGTCACAAGTGGTTTTCACCATACAAAGCGCTCGACCGTCTTCTACTCGGTCTTTATATGACTGTGAGTGGAGAGTGTTCGAGGAATGGTGCTCTCGCAATGGACACATCCCTTTCCAGTGCTCGGTGGGGGTGATTTTGTCTTTTCTGCAGGACCTAATTGATAAGCGGGGAGCTTTTTCCACAACTAAGGTCTATTTAGCAGCTGCTGCTGCTTATCACGTCAGCTTCGGCGGTCTGATGGTGAGTCAGCATCCGCTAATTTGCCGTTTTATGACATCGCAGCTTTCTCTGCTTCGTCAGAGGAACGGCAGCCTCACCCGCTCTGCCCGGTGCGGGCGGTTCGCGTGTGTGTAGATGGGACGGCGAGCTTCAGGAGCAGCGATCCGCTGTTTGTCTCCTGGGCCGGTCCCCAGAAGGGCAAACCTGTGACGAAGCAGCGCCTCCCCCACTTCGTAGTGCAGGCGATTGCTTTGGCTTATTCGTCCCAGGGTCTGCAGCCTCCGGAAGGATTGTGTGCGCATTCTGGCTGCGTCGTGGGCTTTGTTCAGGGGCGTGGAACTTCACGACATCTCTGCGGCGGCGAGCTGGTCCTCGCCGCTCACTTTTGTCCGCTTCTATATGCTGTATGTCTCCGCCTTGTGCATGGCACGGACGGTCCTGCAGCCCTGAACTGGTGGTGTTTACCTGTCAGTTGGTGGACGCGTGGTAAGCTTGTCTGGCAATACGGGAGCTACGATATCCCATAGTGAGACATCGAGCGAGTATTATGAAAGAAAACTTAAGGTTATTTACATAAACCCTTTCTCACCAGACAACCCTTCTTGCCTGGGCAGGCGAGAAGAGGTGCTTATCATGAATAAAATGGTGTCGCCCGCGGTCAGTATTTATAGCAGGTTGTTCCACCTGCCGCGGACGAATACGTTCACCAGCCAATTAAAATTGGCGTAATGACCTTGATGCTTCTGAGGGCTGACGCTAGAGGGCGTGCATCCCATAGTGAGACATCTCACTCATATTACTCAGAGAACCGGGGTTATGTAAATAACCTTAAGTTTTATTGGATTTGTCAGTGGTTTGTTAGTTCATTTAGAAGTTGTATGTAAATGATTAGAGAACTGTAGATGTTCATTTGTACATGCTCTTCAAAACCCACTACTCAGACCTTTACTGAGTCTGAGTTTACCGAGTGTATTCGGAGATGTGATATCAAAACACACAAATGTCATTTCAATGCATGTCCTATAAAGTTATTAATGCAGGAATTCATGATTTCAAGCATTTACTAAGCAATTATGATTTGTTATGTATTTTGTGTGAGCTCATCTCAGGTGAGAACTCTGTCTTATAAAGCATTTACAAATGAGATTTAATGGTTGACAATGCCTTAAGGTTTAAAAAAGTTTCAATCCACTTAACAGATGAAGGAGGACTACCACACAACAGCACTGATATTTACTGCAACTTCCCATCATACTGGAAACAACTTTTCTATTAACATAAAAAAGACAAACAATGATAAATATAACTGAATAAAACCTTGCCAATACAAAGAGTGTATCATAGAAGTTTACGTTTAAAAAGAAATGTTTCTACGGAAGCTATTGCATTCACTGGATTTAAAAAAAATTACAGACCTTATCTCGTAATTCCGAGATCCTGATATTATAATTACAATAAAACATCTCATAATTATGACATCAGAATCTTGGAATTATGAGATCTTGTCCATGTGACGTTATTACCGTACTGTAACAACAGAAAATTTGACATGGCTCTTTGGAACTGCTTCGTTCGATACCTATAGGTGGAGTAAAGTACTTTGTCACTTTTATTGATGATTATTCCAGATGCTGCAAGGTCTGTTTCCCGAAACAGAATTGTTAAGTTCTCACAAAATTTAAGGAATTTAAAATAAAAACATTCTCCAGTGAGTGTAAACAGAAAGTCACAAAGCTGAGAACAGATGATGGTGGGGGATAAACACCCAGTGAGTTTCAAGAATAAGGTACAAGGTATTGACCGTGAAATGACTGTACATCACACATCTGAGGAAAAGAGTGTTGCAGAAAAAACAAAACACAACAGGATGCTAATTGAAGCAGCTAGAAGTTTGTTGTCTCATGCTAAGTAGTCCAATATGTAATGGACAGAGGCTATAGCAACTGTAGCTTACATACAGTACAGGTTGCCTACATGTGCTCTGAAGAAAGAGACACCCTACCAGGCAGTGGAGTACATAAAAGCCAGACTTGAATCATATAAAAGTGTGTTATTGCTTATGCACACGTCCCATACACAGAAAGAAAAAAATGGATAAGAAAGCTGTGAAATTTCAGGAGATATGCAAACAATGCAAAAGGCTATTGTCTGTTCCATGAAGAAAAAAGAGGAGGATTTTCATTTGTCATTGCTAGAGAGTGACACGTGGGACTTTGTGACATTGCAACAGCACCACAAGGCCATAAAACCTGGTGCCTTTTTTAAAGTCAAGCAAGGCTCCTCACAGAGGTATGATGCTGATCATAATGAAACTTCTAAAGGTTTCTCCTCTCAGTGTTTGACTTCAGTGATCAAAGCCTCTTAACCAAGAACAATTAAGGCAGTGCTTCTAAATTATTTTCTGTCCAGAAGAAGAAACCCCCCACTGCAACTATTATGTTTAACATCAGTTGTTAAAAGTACACCTCTGCATAACATTGTACCCTTATCAACATTAAAGAAAAGACAAAAGAATGAAATATAGATCAACTTACACCAAAGAATAACTTTATTAACATTGTTTTTAGTCTGTAACAGAAAAGATTTAAAGTTCGCCTGAAATTTAAAAAAAAAAAATAATAATAAAAAAAAATCTTATTTAAAGTAGAAACATTTTTTGACTACCATTTGATACTGAAAATAAACTTAATGGTAAATCAATAAATAATACTATAGTAATAATAAATTAAATCGATCAGCAACATTAATTCGGAAGCACAAAAACACTTTTACCAACAAAACACAAATGAACAAAACAATTCATGCTGAATTTTTTCTTTTTTTTCTTTTTTTGCACTAAACAATTTGGTACGCCACCTTATATGATACTAACTAACTCGCTGGTTTACTGAAGTAGCATTCACAATGCGGGATTATTGCTGGTAACATTTGGCAAGTTTTCATTGAAGAAATTCAAGCGGCTTATCAGTGTGTATTGGGTGAAATGTAAGTGACGCCTTAATTTATTTGGCTTCATGCTGACGCTGCCAACATTATAAGACACACCGTTCCTCGTCTTCCACCATATATTTTGTTGTCTTAGCTTTTGGGTGATTTTCGTTTGTCTAATTATCTCCATCTCCGTCTTTCTTGTCATACCTATTAAATATTTTTCCATGATGTCTTTGTTTGTCTCGCTGGTTTTTCTCACACACTCTGACAATAGTGGATGTGCAAATATAGCAAAAAAAAAAAAAAAAAGCATGTTCCCTGGGGTCACAAGTGCACCCCCCATGGCATTGCACCCCATTATTTGAGAAGGACTGATTTAAGGTGTGACATGTTAATGACAATAGTTTTCAGCCACTGCTTTTATCAAGACCTGCTCATTTGTATGCTGGGATTGGTTATATAGGCTACAAACATTTCATAGATAGGTAGATAAATAACTTTTTTGTGTGTTCCAGGTAAAAACAGAAATTTGTCTTTTGTCACAGCTTTTGTCAACATTTGAAAACACACATTCGGGCATTAAAAACAATCCCACACAATACAACAGATAAAAACAACAGGAAAAGACACAGTAAAAATGGTGAAAACAAGTAAAACACACAGAACAGCTAAAATCAGTGCAGTCTATTTTATGTTATTGAGAGCAGTTATTGCAGAGGAGATGAAGGATTTTGTGAAGATGTTTTCCTGTTCAGTGGGGTTCTATAGCATCTGCCTGATGGCAGCAGTCTGAAGGAATTGTGGAGGGGGTGAGAGCGGTTCTCAGTGATGAAGGTTCCCTTTTGGGCTGTTTGCTGGCCTCAGTTATTATTTGGGAGAGTTCTGTTTTGTGCTTGATGATGGGGAAGCTGAACCAGGTTGAGATGCTATAGATAAGGATGGATTCAATGCGTGATTTAAAAACCCGAGTTAAAATGTCTTTGCTGGTGTTACAAGGCCTGAGCTTCCTGAGCAGGCAGAGGTGCTGTTGTGCCTTTTTATGCACAGAGTCCACATGTGGTCCAGAGGACAGATGGATGTCCATCTCCATCCCCAGGTATTTAAACCTTCACACCTAGACCATAGCTCAGGGGTGGGCAAACTTTTTGAATTGTGGGCCACAATGGGTTCTAAAATTTGACAGAGGGGCTGGACCAGGAGCAGATGGATGGATTGTTTTGGTAACCCACCTCATGTGAGGAAAAAATATATCATGGGATATGTAGAAAACATGTGCTTTAATATCAATTGAAAATGAACAAAAGCATTACAACAACATATCTGTCATTGAAGCCCCACGGTAATTAGGTCATTGTTGAAATGACTCTTAAAACACTGAAATTTAAATGAAATACAGCTTTTTTTCAAATTACTAGCAGTTACTATTTAAAAGCACTGAAAGTTCTGTTATGCTTCAGGATATAATCATCATCATCATGTCAAAAACAGTAGCAGATGCAAATGCATTTGTCCTTCTCCTTCTATTCAGTGTGCATCCCCAGTACCAAAACTCAACAACAACCAGCAAAAGGACGCAACCAAGTCATGGCATGCCAGTATGCAGAGTGTTTTATATTTGATCTGGTATGCATTGTTTTGAGAACGTCTGTGCATCTGCACACCACTTGTGTGTACCCCTAAACAGAAATGACGTGTAACGTGTAAGGCTTATTGAACAAATCATTTTTCAAAGGCATTTTTACATAACGGACAAACTTACTTTTCAGTGGGAACAGTGCAAAGCAGTAGCCTCACGTTCTTTTGCTGACTGCTTGCTAGCATAGTTAGCGTGCTTTATGGCAAAATGATGGGTGATATCTTTAAAAACCGCTACACTCTCTTGGCATATCAAGCATACAGCAAATGATCGGTGTTCAGTGAAAAAATATTTAGTTGTCCACTCCTTATTAAACACTCGACATTCTCTGTCCACTTTCCTTTTCTTAGGTCCGCTCATCTTTATAGAAGGGCTGTAATGCACAAACGTGGAGTAATACGCCACATCTAAACAACATCAACGTTTCTCCCCACTAGAGCCATCTAGTGGGGAAATGTAAGAATTGCAGGGGAACAAAATAAACAATAAGGTTTAATATAATTTCTTCCAAGTTCAGCAGGCCAGATTAAAAACCTTAACAGGCCACATGTGGCCCAAGGGCCGTAGTTTGCCCATGCCTGCCATAGATCTACAGGGGGTTGAAACAGGTCTGGGTTTTTCCCTCAAGGTCCACAGCAGAACTCCTTCGTCTTTGATATGTTGAGCTCCAGTGAGCTCTCAGCAAATGTTTGGACCAAGTTGTGGACTTTATCCATAAAATCGGTGTGGGAGTGAACCTAGGGTGACCAGATTTTCAAAATAAAAAAACTGGGACACATTTTTTTTATTTGCTTTATCTATCTATCTATCTATCTATCTATCTATCTATCTATCTATCTATCTATCTATCTATCTATCTATCTATCTATCTATCTATCTATCTATCTATCTGTCTGTCTGTCTGTCTGTCTGTCTATCCATCATCTATCTATCTATCTATCTATCTATCTATCTATCTATCTATCTATCTATCTATCTATCTATCTATCTATCTATCTATCTATCTATCTATAAATATGCCATATATATCTATAGATATCTATAGATATATATGGCAAATTCCATGAGATTTTATTTTACTCAACTGCGATGATACAACTTGTAAACATTTACTTGTTCTGTCTTTGTTAAAAGTAATAATAAATTGCTGTAGTGTATGTAAAACACCATTGCTTGGCCAAAAAAAATGTGGCCACTAAAACAGACAAAAATGTATAACATTTTAACATTAAACTGTTTTGAACATCAACATGTAGTGCACAAACAAAATAAGTGCATAACGCATACCCTGAAGTTATCTTTCTGACCCTGAGGAATTTCATGCTGGAGTGGACCTGTGATGGCCCTATGCAGTGGTGGTTGGTTGGGTGATGGCGTTGCCTGTTCCTGTTGTTCTTCTCATGGCAGGGACTGTGGGTTTTTCTTTGTGTTGGACTGTCTACAGCTCCACCTTCCTGAGGGTGGTGGAATTGGGTGGCATGGAGACATGGGTGGCCTGTACTGGCAGGAAGGGCTTAAAAGCTGCGCCGGACTTCCTGTTCACTCTCTCTCCCTGGGGCTGCAGCCATGGCCTGCCACAGAGTATCTTCGTTTGTTTTTTTTAGTTAAATTTACATCTCCAAAAATGCCAGCTACTCTGTGGACTCCTCCCTTTACTTTTTCAGGAAGCTAAGGTTTGCAGTAATCCTTACATAAAACTTAGAACAATGATCATGAAAGTTACCCTGAGTAATGAGCAGTGCTTTTAAGGGGCACCGGACCTTACAGTTTCATGGACCAATGAGCATTAAGCTACAGACAGGTGGAGCTTTTTGATTGGTTCAGATTACAGATCACTATGACAACTGTGTGACTGACGTACACCTGGGCCAAAGACAAGTTCCAACCAGAATGCATTGTAATAGCCTAAATGACTTGCTACCATATGTAGCGTGTTGTTGATAAAAGAAAAAAGGAGAAAAAACAGGACAGACCTTGCGTAAAACCGGGACAAAAACAATGGTTCTGTTGAAATCCGCCAGAACATGGGACACAAGGCTCAAAACCGGGACTGTCCCGGGTAAACCGGAACGTCTGCTCACCCTAGGTGAACCTGGAGATCAGAGAGGCAGTGTAACAATATCTTTTTTACAGTATCAAAAACTGATCAAAAGTCCATTAATAAAGTCCTTGTATGTGGATGTATTGAGTCCAGTTGTTTAGTGACTCTATCTAAAAGCATGAGACTTCATCAGACAGTCATCGGTATCTCTTTTTGCTCTGTAGACAACCTGGAGCGGGTCCAGTTTGCTTTCAAATTCACCCAATAGATGACTGCATACCACTCTTCCCATGCATTTATATGAAATGGATTTTAGGGTCACTGGTCTATAGTCCTTCAAGTCATTTGATTTTGTTTTTTGGGAGATTGGAATGATGGTTGATTTCTTCCAGTGTTTGGGGGTGGCATGAGTCCAAGAGGTGCTGATACAGCCTGGTACACTCCTCCTAGCTGAACAGTCTTTGACCCTGATCCTGTCTAGGCCAACAGCTTTGGAGGTTGTCCGCTGATGATAAGGGCTTGTGTGGGGGGACTGAGGGTTGGAGGGGTCCAGGTGGTCCGTGAGATGCTACGGTAAAAACAGGTGAAGAAGATACTGATTGTTCTGCAAGAGAGGCGGAGTCCGGGCAGTCAACCACTGTAGGTTTGGTTGCTCTGCTCATAATAGTGTCAAAGCCCTGCCATGCCTCTCTTACATTTCTTGATGTCAGTTTTTTTTTCTACCTCATCTTTGTACCTGATTTTGGCCAGCTTGGCCTTCCTCCTGAACTCTTTCTGCAGCTCCCTCATTCTGACTTTGTCACCCTGTTGAAAAACCTTGTTCTTATCCATAAAACAGGCTTTTCATGTCCTTGGTGACCAATTTTTTGATGTTTGGGTAGATGGTTTGGGTGACAGTGTCTTCACAGAAGATAATATATGAGGTGAGTACATCAGAAAGTCAGAAAATCATCTGAGTGTCCTTTTTTCACGTTAAGGGGAAGGGTGGACATGGTATAATCCATCTGGCCAGCAGGGGCACCATCTTCTGCCTTCAGTTTATACAGAGACTGATCAGTGGGCCCATAGACGAGGCCCATGGTATGTCAGTTTTGTCCTGCTGTGTCCTACAGTGGCTTGGGACTGCTTTTACCGCTGTTGCTTGTGGATTTGTTGAAGCAGGTCACTCTTTGGGGACTTTTTATTGAAGTATTTTCTTTGCATAGATCCTGCTTAAGAGGAAGAGGCTGGGCCAGACTGCTGACTGCTGGGCCAGACTGCTGTATCCTTGCACTGCTATATCCTTGCTGTATCCTTGTACTGGCTGCCTGAGGAGCCAGTACAAGGATACAGACAGCCAGAGGACTGTTGCACTGACCTGGCTGGCGTGGACCCACCCTATTGAAGATGATTCACACTGATGGAATTTCTACTTTGTGGCAGGTGGTGGTGCTGGCTGGACCTTGGCTGGACGGTCCTGCTGGACTGGCTGGTCAGCTGGAAATGACGTCCACATGTGTTGTGTTGGATTCTCAAGTTTACTCCTACGTTGGAGTAAACATCCAGCTCTTCATTAACGGGCCTGGGCTGTTCCACTGCCCCGTCAGACTGAGCTCACAGGGAAGCCTTACACGTTGTAGCTTGTTAAGCTGTTGTCGTGAGGACTCGTCCAACCACTGACCATCTTCTTCGGACCATCTTCATCCTGCTTCCTTTGAGCAGTCTTCAGATCTGTGCAGCTTAGAGAGGTTCCGAGTATCTGCGTCAATCACAACCACTGCCATGGCTCCTCTCTCATGAATGAGAGCACTTGGTAAATACTGGATTAGGTTTTGATAGCTGCAGACAGGCAGCTTTAAGGGTAATATTTCAGTTAAAGGTTAAAGTAACCGATTAGAGCTGCATCAACCCAGATGTCGGTTCTGATACAAACAAACACACCTTTGTCAGTCTGAGGATATGCCTTTACTGTGGGTTTTATGGCTGTTACAGCATTCATGTGCTATTATGGCTATCACTAATAAAATGGGTGTTTATCACGAAACCCACAAGCTTATTTAATCAAAAATGGGTGTTTATGTGATGTGTTTATTTCCACACCATTTAATAAAAATGGGTGTTTATCGCGACACCCAGGTGTTTATTTCCACACCATCTGAAAAAAATGGGTGTTTATCGCTACACCCAGGTGTTTATTTCCACACCAGAATTTTAACCTTACTTTACTTATCAGTTTGTATGCACTAATCTGATGTGCTGGAAGAGTTTGTATTTCTACAAGGATCAGAGCACAAACTTCTCCCTTTATGTTGATTTATTAAAGATTATGCAGATCACATGTGAATGGTTATATTGTTCAGAAAATAGTAAATAGAATCTCGCAGATACAGATTAAAAATGATTAAAAATACTGCTTGTGGTTACCTGTTATTTAGAGCATTAAGATGAATTTTTGGAAGAAATTGTAAGAGTTTGGAGACTGAGACCTTGTGCCTGATGATGCAACCCGGTCTGTTCTGCACAGCCAGTCACTCCCCTGGCAACAGGGCATCTCCTGATGTTGGGGTCTCAGTCTTGAGGTGTGAATAGTGCGTGAATAGGGAAAACACTGCCCAGCTCTTCAGTGGATCACATGTATCATTATAATTCTTGCTGTCCACATGTAGCTTGATGTCACTTTGCTACTAAACATGTATCTTGATGTTACTCGCGATCGTTATTTAATGTAGCCATTGCTTACAATCTTAATTCCCAGTTACTTGCTGCTCCACATGTAGCTTGACGTCAGTTTGCTACTAAACATGTATCTTGATGTTACGCGCGGTCGTTATTTAATGTAGCCATCGCTCACAATCTTAATTCCCAGTTCCAGTTCTTGAGCATTGTTCTTAGTTCAAACGTTGGTGCTCAAGTACAAACTTCAACCTACCCATCATAAACCTCTTGCTGCGTCTATGGGGTCTAGCCCGGAAAGTGATAATGTCATGGATGTGCAGAAAGGAACCTGAACACAGCTGTGCAGTCATCTTTATACCCGATTCACTGCCCCCTCCCACAGGCCATCCCACTGACTTTCATTGGTTACACTTAACTTGCCTCGCCTCACCTCTCCCCTTGCCATATTTAGTTATGATTACCTCATTGTTTTTCAAACACAGACACCCAATGTGCTCAACCTTGGAGATATACTAATCATGTTATGTAAGTATACTAATGATTTTTAAACATTTCATTTATCCCATTTAATCTTAAACAGGCTAAGCAGTCTAAAGTTGTTACACCTAAGCTATATATAAACCATGAGCAGCTAACAGCCATAAGTCACAAAACACTTAATTAAGTGATACATCAAAACATTCTTAACCTTTACAGAGTAATAAAACATAATGTTGAATGAATTTAAAACCTTCAGCATCATGACATTTGCCACACAAAAATCTTAATTTGTGCTTTTACACACACTGGAAGCAAACAAATTAACAAGATTGTCATCATTTAACATACTGTACTGATACATAATCACTCTTAAACCCTTAAACTCATATTAAACGAGAAAACATAGCAATAGAAAACATAGCAATACCTGCTGATTTTACATGATAGCACACTAATACACTACATGAAATGGATAAAAATATGATTATGAATAGAATAAAACTCAAACTTATTACTTAATAACTTTGAAATAAAAACATAGAAAAGAACAGGTTGGCAGAATAAAACCATGGAAAAGGAATATTGGCAGAGCATCACTACCCTTCATGATCAGAATCCACACCCAAGGTAATCGTGACCCAACATTGTATTCCAACAGCCTTGGCTGTATGCCCAGACTACCATGTGTATCTCTCTCTTCTCCCGTCGTATTTGTAGTCATCTCTTCAATCTCTCCACAAGTCCTCTCATGGCCTCCTGACCCCGACCTCCCCTGCAGTGGCATGGGCCCCACGTTGGGTAATACCTCTCACCAGTACACCAGCTTCTCCCGGTTTCATATCCTGGCTGAACCACTGCAGAGTCAGTCACCCTCAGGCGGTTGTATTGCACATATCTGACTCTCCATGGCCTATCTCCTCGGTGGTATTCCCTCACAGGTATCTCCGGTACCGGATCAGGCCCTGGTCATGGGGCTCATCTTGCTGGTTGAACCTCCTGACATTGGCCTGCCTGCTGAACTGCCTGAGGTCCCTGTTCGAGTGTCATTGAGGTAGACCCTGCACCAAGCTGCCCAGGCGGCCCAGGTTTAGCCTTCAGCTTTATGGGGGGCACAGCAGCCGCAGATGGTGCGTCTGTGTGTCCTGGACCCCTGTCCTCCCTCAGGGGAGGCATGGAAGACCTCACCTTTTCTTGACAGTTGTCGATCAGTTGCTGGAACACTGAAAACGGAAGCTGACTGGACAACAGGTGTCAGGATCCAGCATGCTGGCCCCCTCCTTTGTGTTTAATGCATTCTTGGTGCTCTCCAGAGGGGGTGCTGTTCCCATGGTTCCAGCAGTGGGCGCGCACCTCTGGCTTATCAGCTAATCAGGGACTGATTTTGGGACACAGGTGGCCAGTGCTCACTGCTGGATTGTTAGTTGGAGTTAATCTCTTCTTTCCCCGTGGGTCTTAGAGTTCGGTGCAAAAGTGAGTTGCCAGCCTGTCCAAGGACGCCACATTTTCCCCAGAGGACTCTCATGCTCTGGCTTTGGAACACTCCGCAGAGGAACCTCCCCTCAGGAGTTTTTTGGACTGTGTGAACCTCATGTGTGGTCAGTTTTTTTCCTCTTTTTGGAAACGCTTTCTGTTGCCTTTTGCACACCCAATAAAAGGGGTTTATTTTGCACTCAACCTGCCTCCCCGTGTCTGCATCTGGGTCCTACATAAAAACCACAATCTGCAACAACAGGTTTTACTATTGACTGACTTCTGTGACAACGCACTGTTGGCAAAGCACTCTGATCCCTATCCTGTGAGGAAGAAAACAGCTTAGATGCTTATATTTTATAAGGTATTAACCTGTTGTTGTGTATCAGGAATGTCTCCGCATTCTATTACCTGGGAGTGTCTCAAGCCATCTGCTCTCACCCACTAAGACTTCTCACTTCTTGGTGTCTTGTAGTCTACCTTCCTCCTCCGTCTCCTTCCTCCTGTTATCATCTTAACCGGAGACCCCTTTGATCCTGAAGTCCATGCACAAATGGCACTGCTTCCACTTCCTGCCACCTACTGTCTTGTGTTCCCCTTCCTCCTGTGATTTCCGTCCTTGATTAAAACCTTAATCAAGGAATCTACATTCATGCCCCCCTTGATCTTGGGGTCTATGCCCAAACGGCACCGACCCCCTGCCTAGCCCTTACTGTCTCTCCTGTCCTCCTGGTTCCTGTGTAATATATTTCTGTATTTACATATGAAATCACTGCATTTGTTTTTCTCTGTATAAATGTACCCTGATTTCACTGCTCTGGGTCAGCTCACCGACTCAGACCAGCTCTGTGTCTGTCAGTTCACCAGTGTGCCAACATACTTCAAATTAAACTCATACTACCACAGCAAACCTTAAACTTGGACTGGGTGATTTCTTTGACACTGCCATCAGGCTGTTCCCAGATTTTAAAGCCTGTCCTGGACCTTTATACAGTAGGAACTGTTGGCTCTTGAGGTACCTCTATGGAGAATGCCACAGGAAAGAATGTCTACCAGCTAATGGTAAAGACTTTAAACAGGAGGCTGCTGAATGGGTGCAGTGACACCCAATGGAGGACTTACCTGAACTTACATCCTGGTGTAAGGCTAATGTGGGGGTCATTATATAAACCTTTTCCTCCTCTTTTTTTTAAACACAATATTTTCTTGTTTTATTTATACTTTGACATTATAGGCCAACAACTTTCCGTGTGGAGGTGTGTGGAAGAGTCATCGCAGCGCTTTCGTAAAACCAAGCTGTATAGTCATACACACAAGCTAAATTTGATTTCCTATAGTGTAGTTGAATCTCAGTTGTGTAGTTATTTTAATAGGTCCTTAAAGCATTACAGGCAAAATAATAAACATACAACACACATCATTACTAAACTATTACTGACACAATTCTGTGACATGACTGCACTGCTATCTTCTTGATAAAAACAAGATAAGAACTATCTGATAAGAACTATCTGTGGAAGAATTGATGGCTCTGTGTTAAAAAAAAATTAAGCTTGCATTTTTATTTAGGAATTCATACAACAGTACACAATAGCAATCAATATGCAAAATCAGCAACCCTTCCTGTAGAGCTATGCTCAGCGGTGTCACCTTGACGAAGCAGTCAACAATAATGCATTGTTGTTTTGTAAAGAGTCCCAAGGGTCAGAGTATAAAGGACATGGAGGAGTCTGTTCTCTGGCCATACTGTAAGTGGTGAAATAATTTGCAAAAAGAAAATTTTGATTTGGAAACTGAAATATGGTAATATTTTAAATTATGACAAAAGTCAAATCATAAAAATAATAAATAAATAAATAAATAATTTAGCTTTAATAATTACCTGACATGCAAGTCATACCTACCTTGTTTTACATTTTCAGGATAGTTTAGCAACAAAATATTAGCTTTGGACTGGCCAGCAGACTTTACTGTACAATTTTTGTACATACAAATGTATGTGAACTTTTCATGTGTAAGTTACATAACTTACACATGTCACCTCTGTCAACAAGTCCAGAGTATACTGAAATTGTCCCAAGTGGTCTAAACATATCCCAAATATTAACTGAAAAATATTGCAAAGATAGTGATACACTCAGTTTGACCTGAATCAAGACCACATCAGCCATCTCATTTTGTCAGGAAATTAGGAATTACAAGTGATATGACTGAAAGCTTCTGCTGAGATCTGAACTCGGAAATTGCATTCAGTGTCAGGTTGCATCTCACCCATCACATGCATAAGCATGCAGATGACCTGTGTGACATTTTTGTTAGTGTGATTCACCTTGTGACGAATGCATGGTAAATGTTTAAGCACATCCACACTCATCCACAGATTGATCCATGTTTTTGAATGTAAAATATTTTTATTTGAACTTTTCAAAATGTGTTTGAATAACAGAAATTGGCATGATGAACTGAAATACTATTCACAAGTAGGAATTGGACATACAGTAATTTAAAAAAAAAAAGAAAAGTAAAAAAAGAATCCGGCATGTCATAATTCATAAAAGGTAACAAGCTAAGTTCATACCTGGTAAACTTCATTAAGCAACTTCATAAAGTTTGATACAATTAATAAAAAGATGAGGCTTCAACAAAGCAATAAAAATCTAGTGAAATCAAGAATCTGAGATGTTGATGTGACAGAACAACATCATCAAATACAATGTAAAACAAAACACAGTGTAAAAGATTCTGTAGCTTACATTAAAACAAAGATATCATCAAAGCAACTTGAAGGTTATTAGTATGTCCTATTTTTCTTAGACAAAAACTGATATTTTCCTGTTTTTTCTTTTTATGTCATCGTGATAGTTAATGGTATCTGCATTTCAAGAATTAACATAAAGCCAAAATTAACATAAAAACAGTCACTAGGTATTATTTGTCTCACAATCCATCCCACCATCATAAGATATCTATACATAATATTGCATGATTAAAAAAACATGATGAAATAATTGACACAGTGAAGACATTTACAGTCAAGGAATATTTACTGTTGAAGATTGGAAAAAATTATTTTCATCTCTGTCTTTTTTTATTATTATGAGCTTTACATTTTCCTGCAATTAAAGGCTGAGGTGAATTCTTTTTCTCTTGGAATTATTCGAACTGAATTGACCTCAAATAGCAGTAAAACCTGTCTAGCTTTGGAGCTTGGTCAGAGTATGTTGTATCTCATAGGAAAAAAGACCTACAGTTTCACTACCAGTTTTGCTGGTTGTGCACCACATCTCGGTTAAATCAAGAGTTTTTAGAGGCACCTGGAGTGGTACAAATATGTGCTCATCATGGTTAAGGTATTGTCAGTTCCCTTGTTATTATCAAGTCCTTAAGAACAACAGACCTGGAAATCAGACCTCAAATACCCCCATCAAACTGGTGTTTATGCTACATTTGATAGGACAACTTATGAGTCTCAGATCTTCAGTCTGTAGACTTGAACTCTCCATCCCATTGAATTTTCTTTCATATATACTATATGAAAGACATTAACGCCATTTATTTATTTTAATATGAAAAGAAAAAAAAACACATACTATGCTGTCTCAGCAACAGCACTGATTTACTCATGTACATAAAAAAATTAAAACAGATATGTTAAATACGATGAAGTCAGGAGGTACAAATTTTAACTGTTTCTAGGTTACAGTGAAAGAAAGCTTTTTTTGTTAACTGAGGGCCCACCTTTCCCACACTGAAATGACTCATAGACACTGTCCAAGGTAGAGTCGGTTTTGACAGCATCACTAGATTCAGCATAAGGTCTGTTTTCGTGTTTCATTAGCCCCAAATTCAGAAACAAATGTAATGTTTTCTCTTTTTTCTCTCTCTCTCTCTCTTTTAATGTTTAAAATGAAACCAGTGGATGCCTCAGACTCACATGACATTTGGACCACATCACAAGAAGAGATCATCTATAAATCGCACTTCTGTGTGAAATTTGTTTTGCTATTTCTTTAATAAGCCTTTAATACAGTGCTGTGTGTACAGCTTCCTGAGAGTTGGCTACCAGTACAATTCTATACACATCTATATCTCTGCTTACTGTGTACAGGCTCTGTGGATACGAAGGAGAAGGTAGCTGACACAGCCAATATAAATTACATATTTAGGTCACCCAGTTACTAGTTAAAAGATAGAAAGCAAATTATATTTTTGCTTTTGTAGTCACATTATTTTATAAACATCTTCATTTTATGAACATATGTCTGAAAAGTTGCAGATTTAGACTAAACATGAGAATAGTGCCTCCCCCACAAAGTATCTAATGGATGACAGTTAAACAGAGAATTATGCATCCCTCACAAAGTATCTAATGGATGAAAATACAAGCATACAAGACAAAAAAGGGTAAACCAGACCAATTTCTCATAGGAGACACTTGACCATGTGCTTTGTGTTTTTGGTGACACCTTTAACCTTCGATCAGGAGTAAATGTTCGTGCACAGCTTGTTCTCGTGGTCTGAATACAATTCAGCTGATATTATTGTTGCAAAACAGTAGTGGCTATGTATATACCAAAAGAGAATAGGACATAATTCATGGGTAGTATGCAGATTTTCCATTAGCACTATTTAGACAAGTACTCAATAGAACACATAATTTCGTATTTACTCTGTTTTAGAACACAACTTTTCAAATAGGTAGGAACCAATCACGCCTGGCTTATTTTGTTTAAAATCCTCTATTTGTTTTGCAGGGATGACTTTTGTCAATCCTCCAGCACTCATTATTATCAGCTTCTTTGATAATAACCAGTGACACAAATGCTACAATGAAGTACATTACTGTTTAATCGACAATACACAAATGTTTTATAATAATCGAGTGCACAAATTTTGATAGGCTGTTTACTCATGCAATATATAAATGCATTCAGCTGTGATTCAAGCAGCGAATGGAAATAGTACTCTGAAGTCTACAGGATTGGTTAAATCAATTTAAAACATATCATCAAGGTATTCTGGTTTGATTAATCAACTCTCAAGTGTTTGATTTAATGGCAGCTAAACTTGTAGGTTGTTGTCTTTTGATGTCATTGTAATTTTTAAATGGCCAAAGCTGAGGCAGTAGAAACTGGCAGCAAGATGTCTTCTTAAACATCAGAACCATCCTCATCTTCACCAGTTCTCCACAATGCAAGTTCTGTCACTCATGTTTAACATTTAATTTGGATTTTGGCCAGGGTATCAGTAACTTTTGGCACCCTATGATGGACATATAAAGCAACTACCATGTGAATGCTTAGGCACTCCACTTGCATTTTTGGGATTTAAGTGCCAAAATTACTCCAGGTGTTTTGTGTCATATGCAGTTTGTCTTTCTCTAGCAAACTGGTCATGTAAAATAGCTCAGTCAAGGGCCAGCAAAACTTTTGCTCAAGCTGAGCTGATGTCTAAGTAGTCACTCGCAATGGGAAGTGTTCTGACCAATTCAAAGAAATCACACTTCTTTGTGGATACAAATGCTTACATTCTAGTCAGAGAAGACAGGTGGTTTGAAAAAGGGGAGTAATGGAAGCCATCTGTCTCAAACTGGAACATTCATCATTAAACAGAGGTGTGGCTTCAAACAACAAGTATCAGTCACTCAGTCCTCAGACTTCAGATCCAAAGAACACTTGTAACTGATAATAATACAGATGGATAAGTGGGAAACTATATGAACAACAACAACAACAACAACACCAACACCAACAACAACAACAATAATAATAATAATAATAATAATAATAATAAGAAGAAGAAGAAGAAGAAGAAGAAGAAGAAGAAGAAGAAGAAGAAGAAGAAGAAGAAGAAGAAGAAAGAGGAGAAGGAGAAGAAGAACAAGAAGAACAAGAACAAGAACAAGAAGAATGATGGTAAACCTAAAACAGGGCATTGTTTATAGTGATAACATTTTTGTCACTCAGATACCTGCTCAGTAAGTGATATCTCCTAAAGACATGCAGCACTTGAGGGTTCTGTCTGAGAGCAGATCGACTGAAACAGCCATATTTCCCAAAGTTAGACATCAGTAGAGTATGCTGACCCCTGTGTGCTTGAACCATGGATAAATAAA
This sequence comes from Arothron firmamentum, assembly GCA_016586285.1. Taxonomy (NCBI): domain Eukaryota; kingdom Metazoa; phylum Chordata; class Actinopteri; order Tetraodontiformes; family Tetraodontidae; genus Arothron; species Arothron firmamentum. The sequence goes on along the minus strand of BJFM01003867.1, from coordinate 29,794 downwards.
TAATAAACTAAAACTTTTTAAAACTTTCAACTTGGGTTACTGCACTATGACAAAAAAACAAAAAAACAAACAAACAAAAAACTTTAGCAAGTTCATTAACAACAGTGAGGCCATTACTTTGTAGCATTTTCCATTACAAAACTTTTTTCTTTTTCAAATCAATGGAGTAACAAAGGATATCCAGTTTTGCATTCATAAATCTACTCTTACCAAATCAGAACCATGTATTTTTACATACACCAATGATCAACCAGTATGAGGACACCAAAACAATAGATAGAAGTACTGTAGTTAAATGCATTGAAGTCTGAGGAGGCTTTGCTTGTCTGTTGTTTCTGTCAAGAGAGATGCTATATACATTTTAAGTATGTACAATAGAGAATCTCCCAGAGATGATTGAGGTCCTGTAAAGCTGTGGAGGGGTGCTTCTTTAAATTCCACGACAGGAAAGTCCATAGATGAAGGGCCATACAAATCCCTGTTGAAGTACTGTGAGTGTTCACTACGTATGTGCCACTGTATTGCAAGTCTAAACTCATCACTGCCTGAAGAGTATCTGCAATCTACTTTTATCAAGCTATGAATGTACACTACACACAAAAACTCAGTCATCAAATAATTAAAAA
>BJFM01003867.1:12884-29139 GCA_016586285.1 Arothron firmamentum | reverse complement strand
AAAAAAAAAAAAAAAAAGGATAATCAAATCATATATGGATATAATGGCTCGCCCTCTCAAGGATTTAAATATTGACACAAATCAACACTTTAAACATGACATTTTTTCCATCATAAAGGTATTCAGAAAGTAAGTCTAGTGTTAAATGCACTGTACAACAATGTATATTATCTTCTTCAAAATATAGCCGTGTTTTTTTTTTCTTTTTTAACTTACAGAATCCTGTACACTCAGACTCCGCATTAAGATTGACTAATATTCTGATCATCAGACAAAAGTAGTTAGGAGGAGTCATATGTGACAGAGGAAAAGAAGGCTTCCAATGCCACTCTTGCCCTCAGTGAAGTCGTTGTACTCCATACCTTGGCTCGCTTCTGTCACGTACTTCAATCTGACGGGAAAAAAACAGAAAACTTTGACTTTACTATGCAATACATTTTTATTTAGTAGGGTGCTTGTTCTGCATTTTTTTTTTCTGTTAAGTGTGTGAGACAAAAAAGAAACCAAAGCATCTTGAGCTACCTCTAGTAGTGGATTGCAGTATATAACCCATTTGCCATAATAAATATTATATAGATTATGTGGTTTTTGTAAAGGGCTACATTGAGTTACCCAATTCTCTGGTCAATTGTTTGGTTGGTGAGACCATGTTACCAAGACTTTCCTGCATACTCGGCACTTACAGATGTCTTGATTTCATTTTTGCTCAATGGGAAGCTAAAGGTGCAAAAATTGTCATGCCAGAGTAGTGATGGTTTTACAAAAACTACATATTTTGCCCTAATATAAGAAAATTAAAAATAAAATAATGATTGACTTAACGACATATTTATAACTGTCAGACTGAAACATGATGGCCATGCAGTATTTAACATGAAAGCTAACTTACCCTTGAAACAGCAAAATCTGCAATGAGAAAACAAACGAACAAAACCAAGTGTTGAGTTATTGACTGTTATGGCAGCTTAGATTAAGCTGAAAAGCTTCTTAATCTTATGTATCTTAAAAAAGATATATAAAATTCTTCCTTTAAGTCGTGAGAACTGGAGCTAAATTTTATTCATATATATCTCGGTTGAAGCCTCCTTAAACAGATAGAAGTTTGTAATGGAAATAAAAAATGGGCTCTGGAGTAAACAAGATAAATAGAGTTTGTCACAAGGTTTTCAATGAAACATTTTTTTTTTTTTAGATTTTATTTCAAATTTGAAATAGCAAATTAAATTAACATCTGAAAAATATGCAGTTGACGAAAACAGTATGTTTTCTGCTAGCCATATAAATGTTTTGGTTTGAAAAGGATGAAGTCAGTAAGTTTTCTTGTCCCACTTTTTTTCTTTAAACTTGTCTAATTTAAGTATTTAATGCAATGGATGTGTAAAATAATTGAGACTTTTAAAGAAATTAATCAGATAAAAGCTGAAATACACACCAAAGCCCTGGAATAGCTCCAGTTTCCATGGAAACCACCATGATGGCAGACTGTCGGAGAATTGAGACACTTTATGTCATTTCTCTGTCTTTTTTTATATCCCTGTCTTTTACTCTCAATCCTCTCCCATCCTTTATCTGGCTCTGCATCTCTCTAAGGTTTATGCCACTGTCTATTTGTGATTACTTACATTTGGTTTAGATATTGAGATCAAATACACGATCTTTACATCAGGAAACAATTTATTGTTTACATTACTTCAAAGAAGACTTCTGTTATTGCTGTCCTACTCTGCCTCTCTTTTCAGATGATTCAATGCAAGTGTAGTGTCCTGATGCAACTTTGTGCAAACTGTCAGAAAGCGTCTTGAGCACCATGATATCCTTGTCTTCTCTGAAAGCAATCTGGTTTTACAACAGTTGGATTGAAGTTTTCCAATGGACATATTTTGTTCTTTAAAAAAATAAAAATAAAAAAATCACGTTCATATTTTTTTTTTCTGAATATCATTTGCTAAGAGACAACAAATAAAAAACTGACTGTTTTAATATGACCCAGTAGACTCACTCATCATAAAGAGCTTTAAGCATTTACTCAAAACATTCATCTCTGGCTTTCAGACTCTCTGGACCTCATGCAGAATGCATACAGCACAAACAGGTTCACCAAAAATGCTATCGCCGTTACCCTCCCACAGAATAACACATATGTAAAAATGCTGTACAATGACTACAGTTAAGCATTCAACACCATGTGTCCTCCAAGCTCATCCAGAAGCTCAGGGACCTTTCAATCAACAGTGGGCTGTGTGACTGGATACTGATCTTCCTGATGGGCAGACCCTCAGGCAGTGCAGACAGGAAGTACCTCATCCTCCACACTCACTGCCAGCACATCCCTCAGGGCTGTGCTCTTAGTCTGCTTTCTATTCTCTGTTAACATTGCCACACACAGCTCCAACACCATCACCGAAAGAGGAGGTCATAACCCTGACATCCTCGGCAATCTACTACTACTCTTACTAATTATGGTATTATGGTGATGTATTTAGGGTGGGTAGTAAGACCTTGGTAAACAGTAGGTCTAACCCCATACATTTAATGACACACACTGTAATTTTGAACATACATTAGGTAAAGTGATTAGTCAATCTTTATCAGTCACTGGTTAGAACAGTTGGTATCCTTGATGCGAATGTGCATCTATAATGCAAACACAACCAAGAGTCCAATCTGGCTCTTCTCAATGCAGAGAAGCAGCGGCTCTACTCCAAGCTCCTCCTGGATGACAGAGCTTCTCACCCTATCTCTAAGGGAGAGCCCAGCCACTCTACCTAATTTCAGCCGCTTGTACCAGCAATCTTGTTCTTTCGGTCACTACCCAAAGCTCATGACCATAGGTGAGGGTAGGAATGATACCAGTAAATTGAGAGCTCCGCCTTTTCAGCTCAGCTCTCTCTTCCCCTCCATGGATCGGGATTGGTGCAGAGTTGCATTACTGCAGATGCCGCACCAATCCACTTGTCAACCTCCCACTCCATTCTTCCCTCACTTATGAACAAGACCCCAAGGAACTCCTCCACTTGGGGCAGGATCTCATCCCTGACCCAGAGAAAGCACTACACCTTTTTCTGGCTGAGAACCATGACCTCATATTTGGAGGTGCTGATTCTCATCCCAGCTGCTTCACACTCAACTGCGAACTGATCCAGCAATAGTTGGAGGTCATGGACTGATGAAGCCACACAGGACCACATCATCTACAAAAAGCAGAGACTTAATCCTGAGATCACCAAACGGGACCCCCTCAACACCATGGCTGCACCTAGAAATTCTGTCCATAAAGGTTATGTACAGAATCAGTGAGAAAGGGCAGCCCTGATGAAATTCAACCCTCACTAGAAACAAGTCCGGCTTACTCCCAGCAATGTGAACCAAGCTCTGACACTGGTCATACAGGGAGCAGATGGCCTGTTACAGGAGGCCCAACACCCCATACTCCCGGAGAACCCCCAATGGTACTCCCCGTGGGACACAGTGGAATGCCTTCTCCAAGTCCACAAAACACATGTGGACTGTTTGGGCAAACTCCCATGCACCCTCACGGACCCTGCTGAGGGTGTAGAGCTGGTTGTTCCTCCTGAATCCGAGGTTCGACTATCCGGCGGACCCTTCTCTCCAGTACCCCTGAATAGACCTTACCACGGAGGCTGAGGAGTGTGATCCCCCTTATAGTAGAAGCTCCGATCCCCCTCCTTAAAAAGAGGGACCACCACCCCGGTCTGCCAATCCAGCAGCACTGCCCCCCAATGTCCACGCAGATCTCATCCAACCAGGCAGGCATGTCACTAAAGGTGTACTGGTGAGTTTGAGGGCGTCTTCCACGTATTTGTTCCACCGATCCACAACGTCCTGAGTCGAGGTCAGCAGCACACCATCCCCACCATAAATAATGTTGACAGTGCACTGCTTCCCCATCCTTAGATGCCGGATGGTGGTCCAGAACCTTTTTGAAGCTGTATGGAAGTCATTCTCCATGACTGCACTGAACTCTTCTCACACCTGGGTCTTTGCCTCGGCGACCGCCATAGTTGCAGTCCACTTGGCCTGCTGGTACCTGTCTGCTGCCTCAGGAGTCCCACAGGCCAAAAAGGCCCGATACGCCCGTCTTTCTTCAGCTTGATGGCATCCCTCAACCATCGGTGTCCACCAATGGATTCGGATTTGAAAGGCCCGACCACCTTGCGGCTACAGCACCAGCTGGCTGTCTCAACGATGGAGGCATGGAACATGGTCTTCTCAGACTCAATGTCCCCCACCTCCCCCGGGTCATGTTCGAAGCTCTCCCAGAAGGGGGAATTGAAGCTCCTACTGATAGGAGACTCTGTCATGCCCAGCAGCCCCTTACAATACGTTTGGGTCCGCCTGGTCTGATCGGCATCCTCCCCCACCATTGGAGCAAACTCACCACCAGGTGGTGATCGGTTGACAGCTCCACCCCTCTCTTCACCCAGGTGTAAGACATGTGGCCACAAATCCGATGACACAACCACAAAGTCGATCATCAAACTGCGGCCTGGTGCCAAGTGCATATATAGACACCTTTATGCTTGAACATGATCTTCGTAATGGACGATCTGCGACGATCACAGAAGTCCAACAACAGAACACCACCTGGGATCAGATCACTGATTTAAATGCCTAGTTTAAACATTAAACTAGTTGACTGTTTACACTGAACAACTTAATAGAATAGAAGTACTTTCTTTTAACTGTATTGTTTGAATTTAATGGTCTACTTCTGTCTAAGATATTTGTTCCTGTGAAGTGTTAACATGTAGGATTTCCTGAATAGATAAAAATATTATTTCCAATTATAGAGTGAAATGTTTTAACAGTTTAACGCTGTAATGAAAATTTTACTATACTGGCCGTTTATTTTCATAATTTATTTGTTTCTTATTTTTGTTTTATTCATTATTATAAATGTATGATTATTTATTCGAGTACTGGCTAAATTGCACAATCAGTAGGTAAATTTCAAACATGGAACTTTGATGATTTTGAGAATTTTTCAGCGTCACAATGGTAACCCTATTAGGCACTCTAGTTCAGCAGTCCCCAACCCCTGGGCCGCGGATCGGTACTGGACCGTAGGTCATTTGGTACGGGGCGACAAAGAAGAATAAATAACTCATTATTAACTCATTAACTCATCGTTTTATTCGGTATCTGAAACTGAACGATGTTTTAGTTTGAAAAATTACCGGATTTGTTACACCCGTCTATGGCTCACTATTGATGCACATTTATGATCATATTTAGAAAATACCACAGTTTCTATCCTGGTTATATAATGTTCTATTGAATTTATCCGGTACACCTTAAAGGCTGGTACCTGAAACTACTGTCTTACTGATCTGTGGCACAAAAAAGGTTGGGGACCACTGCTGTAGATTATATAGAATAGAATGTGTGGCATTCATTATATTTATATTTACCTTTGCTGTCTGTCTGCAAATCATCAAGGTAGAAGTCTGTCTGCCTGTTACCCAGCACAAAGGCCAGGAATGAGAGGATCAGGGCATCTAGAATGCCAATGATGGCCAGCATATAAGCCCAGCGTACAGAGCAGTCACCAAGAGAATATTTCCCTGCTTGCTCCCCGCACATATCCCGAATCACCTCGGCATCCCATCCATCTGGAAAGATCATGCAACCCAGCACCAGGCACAATCCTGAAGAGAAAAACATACACAAAAAGGAGATATGTTACAGAATCTGTGATAAATATGAACACAACGTGAGATTTTTTGGGGGGAAGCATTTTCTAAAATTGTTAGAAGAAAGTGTTGCAAACAGTAATCTAAGCATAAAAGAATGTAAAATAGTGAATGACATCCTTTATCACTCCTGGTGTCTCCATGCTCCTCTGCCACCTTCACCGCAGAGTCCTGACAGCACTCCAGCGGTAGTTGACCTCTCCACTGTCCCTGAGGTCTACCATGACATCAGTTGTGTCTTCTCCAAGCAGCTGCACTCTTCCCCCCCACTGCCTGTACGACTGCGCCATCAACCTGCTCTGCGGCACCCTGCTCCCATCCAGCCGGCTTCAAAGTATCAAGTTGATCTTAAGCATCAAGTTGATCTATTTGGTGAACCCTTGTGACAAGATCAGATTGAATATGGTCTCCTGCTGTAAGACTTAGCGTTGTGCCCCTCCACTGGGTGCGCATCTTTACCAAACTAGACCTGCGGAACACTTACCATCTCATCCAGATGAGGCGACGAGTGAAAAACTGCTTTTATCACTCCACTGGGACATTTCGAATATTTAGTCATGCCTTTTGGCCTGACTAACACCCCTTCTTTTTTTTCAGGCTTTAGACAATGATGTGCTCAGGCACATGCTGAATAGATTTCTCTTTGTGTACATTGATGATATCATCAATGTACACAAAGAAATCTATTCTAATATAATCTAATCTTTTCAGAAACGGAGAAGGAACACGTACAACATGTCCACCTGGTTCTGAGATGACTGCTTGAAAACATTTTGTTTGTAAGGGCTAAGAAGTGTGAGTTCCACGTCCCGTCCTTGTTTTTGCCCGGTTTTGTTGTGGGGCAGGGGTAGCTCTCAGCAGATCCGGCCAAGGTGCAGGCAGTGGCGGATTGTCCAACCCCGACCTTGCGGAAGCAATTACAGTGGTTCCTGGGCTTTGCAAAATTTTACCACCATTTTATCAGGGACTACAGCCGAGTGGCAGCCCCCCTGATGAGGCTCACCTCTCCACAGCGCAATGCTTCGCCTGGATGATGGAAGCAGAGGCTGCTTTTGCGAAACTACTGTTCACCACAACTCCTGTGCTGTCACACTCAGATCATCGTCGAGGTGGACTCGTCTGATGTCAGCGTGGGTGGCGTGCTCTCCCAGCGGAGCGTAGGGGACCAGAAGCTGCATTCCTGCACCTTCTTCAGCCGTCACCTAAGTGGAACTATGATTTGGGCAACCGTGACCTCCTGGCCCTGGTCTTGGCCCTCCAAGAGTGGCGTCATTGGCTGGAGGTTGCCGCGCAGCCATTCAAGGTTTGGACTGACCATTCAAACCTGGCCTACCTACAGAGTGCATAACGGTTGAACTCCCGCCAGACTCGGTGGGGGCTTTTCTTCAGCCATTTTGCGTTTGCACTCACATATTGGCCAGCATCTGAAAACACCAAGCCATCGCGTCAGTTTGCCGTGAACCAGTGCCGGAGCCAATCCTTCCATCCTCCTGCGTCATGGGCGTGACCACCTGGCAAGTGGAGGAGCAGGTGCGCAAGGCCCGGCGCTATGCACCTAACCCTGGAGGGGCTCCAGCGAATACACTGTTTGTCCCTGACTCTGCCCACTCTGTGATTCTTTGGTGGGGGCTCGGGTCCAAGCAGTCGTGTCATCCAGGCCTGAACCACACCCTGCACCTCCTGCGGCAATGCTTCTGGTGGCCATCTATGATCCATGCGCCAGAGCATTCATCACTGCCTGTCCCGTGTGTGCCCGTGGGAAATATTCACACCAGCCTCTTGCAGGTCTCCTGAACCCATTGCCGATCCCACGATGGCCTTGGCCCAGTTCACCTCTTGGGTATGGCGGGCTTTCTGTAAAGCTCTTGGCCCACTGGTGTGTCTCTCTTCTGGGTATCACCCGCAATTGAATGGTCAGACCGAATGCATGAAGCAGGTGTGTGACAGCCCGCTACCCCACGGCCTGGAGCTCCTGGTTGCCGTGGATCGAAAATGCGCATAACTCCCTGGTGTTGGCTGCATCGGGGGTGTCTCCCTTCATTCCCTCGCTTGGATACCAGCCGCCACTTTTCGACCACCAGGGGGAGGAGGTCGCCGTCCTGTCTGTCCAGGTGAACCTTTGTCGCTGTAAGTGGGTCTGGAGACACTTGCGTGCGGCTCTGTTACACTCTTCGTCCCGGGTCTAGAGACAGGCAAACCGTCACAGAGCGCCCGCACCAGCGTATCGACCGGGACAGAGGGTCTGGCTATATTCCAAGGACCTCGCATTGCAGACAGACTCCCAAAAATTGGCCTCGCATTACCTCATGTTTGAGGTGGACCGAATGATCAACATGGCGGCAATCTGCCAGAAGCTGCCTGCATCCCTAAACATCCACTCCATGTTCCACATCTCACGGGTCAAGGGAGATGGAGTCACGGGTCAGGGAGTCCGAGCTGTCTCCGCTGTCACCTTATAATTGTCATACTGGCTACAGAGCTAAAGTGGCTAAGCTGCATTGGTTGTTTTGTGTACGTGATGTGATTGATGGTTCTGACATCTCTCTGTACTGTTTTTCAGTTTCTCAAAATTCCTCAGTAAACTTGTTGGAGGTAAACTAGCTGCATCTGAGAACTTTTGGGGAGTGTTTAAACTGATTGAAAAGTAGCCCACGACAGGGAAAAGACAGCAATACAGCTAACGAGGGACACGAGAATCACCATATCAAGATATAACTCAACTCAACTCAGAGAAGCAGCTAACGCTACAGTTTCCAAACAGCTTCACACTGGCCGCCCTCTCAATTCAATTCAATTCATTTTTATTTATATAGCGCCTTTTACACTAAAAATTGTTTCTATATGGTTTACAGAGGCAGGAAACCAGAGCCTGAACCCCCTAGGTAAGCATAGTGGCAAGGAAAAACTCCCTTTTAACAGGACGAAACCTTGAGCAGGGCCAGGCTTACAAGGAGGAACCAACCTGCTGAAAGCCGGCTGGGTAAAGGAGTAGAAGAAGAGGGAGACAGGACAGAGAGAATAAGAGAGAGAGAGAGAGAGAGAGAGAGAGAGAGAGAGAGAGAGAGAGAGAGAGAGAGAGAGAGAGAGAGAGAGAGATGCAAACACAGCAAACATAATAGCAAACATTAATCTCTCAACAGTGAACAGTCATCATGTCACAACGTAGCATCAGCAATAAAGTAAATGAAGATAAGCATGGCTATCACCATGGCTAAGGCAAAAGTCAAAGCAGTGCAAGCTCGAGCAGCACATTCACAAAAGGAAACTGAACTGAAAGTGGCGCAGGGATGTATTCAAGCCAATCTTGATGCATTAAACGCTGAAAAAGTAAAAGATGCTACAATAGCAGAGGCAAATACTCTCTTGGCCAGTTTACAAGATATGGGCTTCAAAGCTAACAGCCCAGTTCTCCAATCAATCAAAGATCAGCGAATTGCCTCCTATGTGTTGGAGCAAACCATCCTGTCCAGTGAAGGTTTATCTGCTGAAAGAGGGAGTGACAATGCTTCACTAACACGTTATCCTTCACATCCCCAACCAACTAACATCATCACTTCAATGCCTCTCCTGCTTAACGCTGTAGAGGAACTGGACCTACTCACCAAGCATCTGGGGAAAGAGTCAACAGAGCAGATGAGAAGAATAAAAATAGTAAACAACAGGGAGGGAGGGGACATCCAGCTGCTGGGCTAGAAACTAGAAAGTCACAACAAAGGATCCACAACGAGATGTATCCAACCTGTTGTCATAGCTACAAGCCGCCAAGGAAGATGGCTACCTTGCAGGCCTGTCATATTTGGACACCTTCCATATAACCTACATGAAAAATGGCTTTACTTCAGGACAAGAGCATTTTGTCACTTTCCCACCTTTCTGCGTGTTGCTAAATTTCATCTCTACAGAGGTAAGGGCTTGCACAGATCCAAGATTTAACCTCTTCACTTAAGCCCCAGCAGAGAAAGGGCAATTGGGAGAGTAAGTTTGAGCCCAGAGAAAGCAGGTAACAGGTCGACCCAAATAAACACTGCCCGCTGCAAAAAGAGCCCCATCCACTGAAGAAATGTAGAGGCTTCTGTAAGAAGAGCAACTCCTGAAATAGCATCACATCTGCTTTCACTGCTGCTCCTCCACAGAACATCTGGCAAAGAAATGCACTGCTGAAATAAAATGTATGTAATGTGCGACAGCACTCTACCTTGATCCACCTACCTGGAAATCCAAGTCATCCCGTTCCACTTCAGATTATGGCGGGGAGCAGGACAAAGTTGACGGCCAGGAGGTCAATTAAGTGTGCACATAAGTATGTGGTGAAAGATTTTAGTGCCAGAGCATGTGCCAAAGTCTGTCTTATCTGTCTCGTTCCCAAACAGACGCAGAGAGGAGTCTAAGAGAGTGTATGCGATATTGGACGAGCAGAGAAACGTTCCCTGGCCCAGTCAGAGTCCTTTGAGGTTTTCAAGATCTCAGGAAGCGCCTACTCATATACACTCAAGACCTGAATGGAGCGCACAGAGCGTACAGCAACCAGATCCATAATGTTCGCATAGAGATTCTTACGTTGGATGTAGCCCACCATTATGCCCACCTTGAAGCACATCGCGAAAAAAATTCCACCACTAATAGTCCTTTTACTGGGCAGAGACATTGATCTGGGATAGGTTGTCGTTGGTGACGTGTGTCTCGGAGGTGCTCAGAGGCCGATTGAGATAAGGAATTACTTAACAGCCATCCCTGAGAAAGTGAGAGAGGTATTTGACCAAGGACCCAAACTTCCCTGCAAGATCTGGAGTTCCTGAAGGTAATGGAAACTAAGTGCTACCAGAACAGCTCCAAAAGTTGGGTGACATCCTTACCGTTTCGGTCACAAAGGCAGCGGCTACCTAATAACAGGAAACAGGCTCTAGACCAGAGGTGTCAAACTCACGACCCGAGGGCTGGATCAGGGCCATGAAAAGGTTTTATCTGGTCTGCAAGATGATTTTTCAATAACCCCCCCCCCCAAAAAAAACAACAACAAAAAAAACCCCAACTGTTTAAAGTGCGTCCACTGGATGCCGCAATTAGCAATTCTTTTAACAACCAAACTGTTTGTATTGAGCAAGTATAGCAAGTGCAGGTAGCCCGGATATACCTTGTCTTTCCGTGCAAAGCATCGCAAATGCCGTGTTGCGTGCAGTGAACCTCCTGCATACTTCTGCGGTCGGTCTGCCGAGCAGTCTGTGATGCAGATGGAAGGTTGTTCCAAGAAAGATGGGAAGGCGGATACATGTTTGTGCTTCAAGGACAAAAGCCGGTGGGTCTTTTGTGTTATGAGGCAGTCGGTTAACAAAGAGCACAATTTATGTCGGCATTTTGACACCAAACACGCAAAGTTAACCTTTCAGAAAAATAAAAAAATTCTCCAAGACTTAAAAGGAAAACTACTATGGCAGCAGAATGTGCTCATGAAATGCACAGCGAAAAATATTGTGGCAGTGAAAGCTAGCTTTTTTTGTGGCTGAAGAAATCACCCGAGCTTCAAAATATTTTGCAGACATGCCTTTTTGAAGCAGTGCTTGCTGAAGGTCTGTGAGCAGGAGCACGCATCAGTAATGACAACGCATTCTACACGCTGTTCTACGGATCGCCTTCGCACAAGACCTAAAATCAGACACTGACACATTGATCACGGAATATGGTGTCAGACATCTCAGCAGAGAACGGAAGGCATTTTAAAAAATAAAATAAAATTATAATAAAATGTATTTCAACCAAGATGAAGTTAATAATCTTTAGACTGTATACAATTTAATGATTGGGCTTGCCTTTTGTTTTGTTTTTGTTATTTAAAGAATATGATCAATGGATGAAGATGGTGGAGAGGGGATCCACTTGGTGTGTTCAAGGATAGGCAGCATCTCCTCATCAACTTCACCTAAAAATTTGACCAATATAGTTGTGAACTGAGATAACCCTGATTTTGTTATTTTGAGTTTATTACATACACTATTTTATATGTAAAAACAATGTATTTAGTGTTTACCAGTTTATGTGTTTATGCAGACAAATCTGCAAGCCATCTGTTTTTATAAAATATGTACTTATTATGTTATTCTGCCCCTCTAAACTATGACAAAAAGATTTTAAATAAAGTTAAAGCCAGTTAGTGTTAGAGTTGGATGATATTTTTCTTTATTCACTTGGATAGTTTGATCATTCATTGATGGAGTAATGTGGGTTTCTTAACCTGACAATTTAAAAGGATTTATGTTATAACAGAGCAACTATTAAAAATACATTTTTTTACATCTATGCAAATGCATATTTAATATTTTTAATTTGAACAGGTAATAAATTCATAGTTATTTAACATGAAAGAGTGTAGAAGATACTCATCAAAGCATTCTCAGTCGAACATCACTCTAAAGATGTCAACGGCTTAAACCTTTTTGTCGATGATATGCCTATCCAACGAAGGCTTGGATTGTTCTGGAACATGCGCGCAGACACCTTAACGTAAAGAAGACCAGAAGCCGTTCTACTCTCAACTGTGAACAGCTTCTATGACCCTTAAGGGATCCTCGCACCTGTCACAGTTCATGGTCGACTGATACTCAGGGAACTCACCGTGCAGGCAGAAGACTGGGACTCACCTCTCCTGAAGGACTAGGAGGTTGAGCAGACTAGATGGAAACAGTCACTTCAAGACCTCGAGGGGCTCCAGATACTGCGCCTCTACCACCTATCAAGGTAATGAGCCAAGCCACCAAGGGCAGATCAAGACTGGAGTGGTCTTAGGGAAAGCAAGGTTGGCCCCACAGGCTGGCTTAACCATCCCAAGGCTCGAACTCTGTGCAGCTGTATTCGCCATGGAGATCGCTGAAATGGTGGTCACAGAGATGGAGACAACATTTGATAGGATCATCTTTTACACAGACAGCTAGGTTATGTTGGGGTAAATCCACAACCAGTCAAGGACTGTATATCTACATGCACAACAGGATCCAACGCATCCACCAATTACCTTGCTCTGGCCAGTGGAAGTACGTCCCAATGCACCTCAACCCAGCTGACATTTGGTCAAGAACTATGACACCAGCTCTGATAAGCAGCACAACCTGGCTCACAACTCTTCATTCGTTCTAGCTTCAAGAGACTTACAACTTCATTGACCCTGACACCGATTCTGAAGTGCATCCTCAAGTGATATCACGTCTTACTCATGTTACCAGAAATGTGATACACCCACAATGCTTTGAGTGTTTCTCCAAGTTTAACATTCTTCTCAGAGCCATGGCACACCTCATCCATGTGGCTTGTTCCTTCACTCACTCCATTCATAACGCATGTCAGGGTTGGCATATCTGTTGTCTTTCGGAGAAGGAGTTGCTGAGGGCCAAGGTGTGCATCGCAAAGAGTGGTCAACACAAGTGCTTCAAGCAGCCTGTGGAAACTGCATCCTACCATGGACCAAGATCAGATTCTCAGAGTAGGTCAGACAGTCAGGCCTGAGCACGGATAAGAATCAACCAATCATTATCCCTGGACGCCATCATCTTGCAAACCTGCTTGTGTCTCACTATCACAAAGAAGTAAAACACCAAGGAAGGCACTTGACTGAGGGGGCCATTCGAGCTGCAGGTTTCTGGCTGGCTGGGGGTTAACGTTGCACCAGTAGCCTACTTCACAGGTGTATTACATGTAGAAAGTTGAGAGGAAGGATCGAGCATCAGCAGATGGGAGTCCTGCCAGCAGAGCAATAACAAGTGGCTCCTCCTTTTACGTAGGGGTCGATGTCTTTGGACCATGGGACATTGTCTCACGCTGCAAAGAGAGGAGGAGTCTCCAATTCTAAAAGATGGACTGTGATGTTCTCCTGCATGTGTTCAAGGGCAGTTCACTTTGAGGTGATAGAGGCCATGAGTTCCAGCAGCTTCAGCAATGCCTTGAGGAGGTTCTTTGCAATCAGGGGCCCAGCAAAACAAATCCGCTTCGACTGCGGGACAAATTTCATTGCCACCATTGTGAGTTGGAGATGGTCAGGACTAATCCAGGCTTCAACAATGTAGAAGATTACCTGGATACTCAGAGCTGCACCTCGGCATTTAACCCACCCCAGGCGCCTCATATGGGTGAACGAATGATCGGTATCACTAACCGTATCAGAATACTGCAGACTGCATGCTGTTCGAACAAAGGAAGTCCCACCTGACACAGGAGGTCTTGGTCACACTCATGGCAGGAGTAGCAGTGATCATGAACACTAGACCGCTCATCCCAGTGTCATCCGACCCAGAATCACCTCTCATCCTCACCCCAGCAATGCTGCTGATGCTTAAGACAGGCTCTGTCCATAGCTGCAGGAACATATTCTCCCGGGGGGCTGAGAAAAAAACCTGCGCTGCGTTCGCATCTCATTGCATTGCTAATAATGGATAACAAAAAAATACTTGCACAATCATGAAGAATGCAAACATCTTTACTTACCAACGAAGATACATAAATAATGGAACTAGAACAATGATGTGTCCGCAAAACTTTCCATAGTGCTGATCATCTTATCACCAGTAAACTATTTGTAACAACTGCTCTCCACATAACAGTGGTGCAGAAGTCCCTGCGTGCTGTACTGCACAGCATTAGAAAAGTAAATGGCGTCACACAACTCCAAATGTGGCCTTCCTCTCTGGGTTGGTGCTGATGAAGCTCCTCATTAGGCTGCCAATGTCCAGACTGTCCAAAACATCTCCATGAACATGCATGAAAGCAAGGTGCGTCAGTCTTTTTTTGTGTCATAGTTGTGCGTAACCATGTCTTCTCATAAGAGAGGAATAGGTTCAAGAAATGTTTTGGAATAGGTAGAGACATGAATATCTCAAAACGCTGCAGCTTCAACACAAGTGGTAGGGGAAACCTATGTCTCCGTCCTGGATATATAGTTCTCCTGAAAGACAGGCAAGCGAAAAGGAATCAATCACTGATGGGCATCATCTCAAAGACCTTTTCGGTGGAAGACAGATTGGTATGGAAAATTGAAGTTGAAGTCGTTAAGGATGGACCCACGAAGACCTTTCCTCGACCTGTGACAGAAGTTGTCCTGCTTTTCTCTCCAAAAGCTGAGTTTGTTCATTATGGGTTCTCGAGAGACCCTAGGTGGGCAGTGTTATGCCGCTTGAGAATTTATTTTAAATTGTTTCAGCGGTCCAGTGTGATTTTGTTTATACCTGTTGCCATGGCAACACATAGTTGATGTACGACTGGCAATAGGAAGTCACTGTGCGGTGATCGGCTGCAGACGCGTGAGCCTTGTCAGTTGTCCGCTCCTGAGTTAATCGCCTTTCTTTCTTTTCTCTGCTGAGGCAACGTCTGTTTTTTTTCATGCTGTCACTCAAGTCCACATGCACACGTCCACGTTCATCTGACTGAGCCGCATGTTTTGATGTAAGTTTTGTTAGTGTGTGACCTACGGGGCCCGAGTTTTAGTGGTTTTTGTGTTATAGGGACCTATTTCAGTTTTTCGGGGATTTCCCGGTGCCCGTTCGACCGAGGGCCTCCAATTTTCAGACACATGACCCACTCATCAGGACATACACGACTGCCTCATTGGGACGCATGTTTCATGTATGGGTCAGGCATGCATGCCCTTCATGGTTTTTGTGATTTGGGGGGTGGGGGGTGTAAGTGTGAGAATGGTAGCTTTTTCAGGTTTTTGGGGGGGATTTTTTGGGGCCCGTTTGACCGAGGGCCTTGAAACTTCACATACACACAACCGCCTTGTCGGGATGCATGTTTTGGTGTATGGTTTGGTTGTGTGCGGCCGACGGATGCGCACATATAGTGGTTTATGGGTTTTTCAGTGCTTGACAGGACCTTTTTAGGTTTTTGGGGGGATTTCTTGGGGCCCTTTTGAACAACGGCCGTGAAACTTCACACACATGACCGCCTTGTCGGGACACACGTTTTGGTGTATGGGTCGGTTGTGCATGCCCTATGGACAAGCACTTATTCTACCTTTTTGTGTCTGGGCTGCTAGGATCACAACCTGTGCACCTAGGAGGCAAACAGAATTAAGATTGAAGTCTTGCAAGCATAAAAAAAAAAAACACCTTAGAGGCCTAACTAGAAAAGCAGTTGTATGACAGAGGTGGGACAGTGAAAGGGCTAATAAACTTCAAGATGTTTTTAACTGGTTTGATACAGCAATCATCACTAACTTCACACCTAAATCCCTCTTTGCTCCCTCCTCCCTCCCTCCCAGCTGTCCTCCCTCTCTTCCTCCTTTCTGACAGATTATTACCTCACGACCCCTCCTCATCACTACAAAGCAGGTTAGATCTAGCTATTTATTACGTCATACTTCCATATCAAAGGAAGCAAACAACTACATTCTGATAAATTTACGCCTCAGGAATCCGAACTTTTTTTGTTTTGTTTTACATTAAAACACAATAACAAGTATATTCCATTAAAAAAAATAAATAAATAAACCGCCTCTGCACTACCTCAGCATATGTCAGTCCTTCACAAATAGTGGGACATGCCCCCCTGGGAACAAGCTTCTT
>BJFM01003867.1:0-12858 GCA_016586285.1 Arothron firmamentum | reverse complement strand
TTTTGCTTTTTGCCTTGCCTATGTGCATCTACTAGTGGATGCACATAGGCAAGGCAAAAAGCCACTGTAGGTGGCAGTGGCACTCTAATTGTCAGAGTGGCACTCTAATTGTCAGAGTGTGTGAGAAAAACGAATGAGACAAACGAAGACACAGTGAAAAAATATTTAACAGGTATGAAAAGAAAGGACAAATGAAAGTCACCCAAAAGCTAAGATGAGAAAATATGACAAAGCTTATGCAGTGCTTGGCTTCACTGTTATACAGTGGGAGACGAGGAAAGGCCGGTTTGTCTTAAAATGTTGGCAGCAGACAGCATAAAGACAAATACATTAAGGCGTCACTTACGTTGCACCCAAATCATGCTAATAAGCCACTTGAGTTTTTTCCAGAAAAAAGTGCCGAATATTGCCTGCAATCATCCCGCTCTGTGAATGCTACTTCAGTAAATCAGCGAGCACTGTTAGCATCATATAAGGTGGGGTACCAAATTGCTCAGTGAGAAAAAAAAAAGAAAAAAATCAGCACAAATGTTTTTGTTCATTTTGTTTTGTAGGTTAAAGTGTTTTTGTGCTTCTGAGTTATGGTGCTTCTGAGTTAATGTTGCTGATCAATTAAAATTATTATTACTATAAATATTATTTATTGATTGACCAGTAAATTTATTTTCAGTATCAAATGGCAGTCAGTCAAAAAATGTTTCTACTTTAAATAAGGATTTTTTTTATTTTATTTATTTTTTAATCGCAGGCAAATTGAAGAACTTTACATCTTTTCTGTTACAGACCAAAAACAATGTTCATAAAGTTATTCTTTGGTGTAAGTTGATCTCTATTTCATTCTTTTTTCTTTTTTTTTAAATGTTAATAAGGGTACAATGTTATGCAGAGGTGTACTTTTAACAATTTTATATATTTTTTTTATGTTTTCTTCTTCCTGGGTGGGGAAGAAAATAATTGAGAGGAAGAAAATAATTGAGAAGCACTGGCATATGTTCAACTATTCTGGCTTGTTTTCAGTTCATTATATTTCACATCATGTTTGAATTATTGTGCTCAAACCCTCATTCAAGTCAGGCTTGTATAATTTCTGCCTACAGCAACTCTTTCGTGTAATTCCATTAGAGGTCCAACACGTACATCTTTTGAAGTTTACATTTGGTCACCCCAGAACACATATAAATCAACTTTTACACATTTTTACTTTAGAGGGACCTAGATGAGCATTGTGACTATGCTCAGTCTGGAGGGGTTTCAATATCTTAGCAAAGATTCAATTTTTTGTGTTTAGATACAACACTAATCTAATCTTTTCTACAGAATATTACATTTTTCCCATTTAATAATAAACTGACCTTTTTTTAAATTATTGGCTAGTTATCACTATGTACAACACATGCATGGGCTTTAGGGAGCAGAAGTATTGGTGGCGTCAATGATTTTATAATAAGGTTTTATGTTATATCAGCAAGACTAATACACTATTATGAGTATGTGGAGAACAGTTGGAATGTGGCAACTACATGCGCTCATGTCAGGTATTTTGTGTCTTGTGTCCAAATTGAGAAGAAAATAATAAAATTATATGAATGGAATCACAAAAATCACACAGATCAGTCTGCACATATTAATTTTCACTTTTCACTTCCTTGCGTTTTTTCACTGGTGTCTGATGACATTACAATAACCTATCCATAATAACATTAGAATTCATCATATAGAATTTATTTTAACCCTAATTATGCTTTGCATACCCTACGGTTCACTAGCTGTGGGTCTAGTCAAACTGTCTAAATACATACAGCAGCAGAACAAGAAACGAGAACACTGGAGCAAGAGTAATACATTTAGATTCAAAAAGAGATGGAGGCCATGCTGTGTCGGCTCACCTACCTGTATATCACCCCTTATGTTTTTTATAGTCTGACATACTTCAGTCAATAAATTACTTCTCATCTCAT
Organism: Arothron firmamentum; assembly: GCA_016586285.1. Classification (NCBI taxonomy): domain Eukaryota; kingdom Metazoa; phylum Chordata; class Actinopteri; order Tetraodontiformes; family Tetraodontidae; genus Arothron; species Arothron firmamentum. The sequence continues at coordinate 10,900 of BJFM01003867.1, read as the reverse complement.
GCTTGCATTATTATGGTCATCATAAAAATCTGAACAGTGCTTTTTTCCATCCAGTTTCACAGCAGATATAAAAGCACAAATTAACAGTCAATTATCAGCCAAACTGTGTCAATGTATGCATGTTAATTATGAAAAATAAAGTCAATCATTCCCTTAATGTACATCCAGATTTTCTGAATAATTAAATTGAAATAATTTGATGTGATAAAACCAGGCTCACACATTACAAGACATTCTGGTATGGAGGGCAACACAGTACCCTGGCACCATGGCATGCTCTCTCTTCCTCTCTCTTTCTTGCTCTCTCTCTCACTCTTTTTTTTTTATCTCTTTCCCTTTAAGTCAGTATGCTGCCTGTTTCTGTAGATGTACTGACACCTACGCTGTACTGCTTGGCCTACTTATCACACATCAGCTTATAAAGGAGTTAGATGTAGAAAGCAGTCCTGATGGAACTGTGCCTATGATTAAAAATAATGTTTCTTCACACCTTCTATCCAAGACACATCCTCAAGTTGTGTTTACATACTGACTTACCCTGGTAATGCGTAATCTCCGTCTAATAATGTTAAGTAGCATTGGAAATTTTGAGAACTCAAAAAGGGAAAGTAAAAAGTGAATTTGACCAAATTTATTTTCAACTCAGGTTGTTCAAATCAGTGAACTGAAAATTGAAACAAAGCTTAATCCAATAGTTGACACGGTAAGAGCAATATTTAATGCTAATGCCAACACAGTGTTAATATCAAATAAGAGACACTGTCAAATAACCTTTATATTAAACTCAAACTCCCAGAGCCATAGACGGGTGTTTTTTTTTCCTTACAAAATTGTATCTTCAGTTATCCAGATGTAATACCTGTTTGTCAATTAAAAATAAAGCTACAAAATTAAATTGGATTTGAATGCTAAGTGCAGCGCAGGATATTAAAAATATACCTTAAATTACCTGCTATTAGCATAGACAACTACAAATCCCCTACACATAGTAAGTATAGGCCAATGTTGTGAGTCAAACATAATATACAACACAGCAATGCAGCAAACTCTGATCTACAGCAGCCACAACAATACTGTTTTGAGATAACTAATCCCATCCCTTTGAAATACTAGATCAGACCTCAAAGTTACACCAGTCAAATTTAAAGCTTCATTTTATCAAACATCATATCACGCCATTTCATACATTGTATGCTGTGCTCAACTGGGATGAATGGAGAGCTTCACACATCATCAGCAAAAATTCTGGAGGTGCAGTGGTGGATACCTAAATCACCAATGGGAACAAACACCTCCAGAATCAGTTGTTTTAAATGTGCATAAATAAAGAGTCAAATATTTTCACTGACTCAGCTATGATGTTGTAGGAATAGAAAATCTGTCAGAATACAAAGAGAATACAATGCAATATAGCGTCCTTGATTCTGATAGATAGATAGATAGATAGATAGATAGATAGATAGATAGATAGATAGATAGATAGATAGATAGATAGATAGATAGATAGATAGATAGATAGATAGATAGATAGGTATTCTACATTTTATAATAGTGAGTATGGTCGTGAGAAAGCCTACCGCACAGCAGCTGCATCCAGGCGCAGGTCTTGTAAACGGTAGAAGTGTTGCAGAAGAAGAAGAGCGCCATGCAGGCAATGCAGCTAAGAATCAGCACCATGGAGAGAAGCACAAACACCGAGGCTGCCTTGAAGGCTCCGGATGGGATTGAGCTGAAGTCAGAGAAGCTACCCACGCAGGTGAGCTCCCGGCTCGGTGACGGCCCGGTGCCCACGCAGTAGTGAAAGAGGCCGAAGTAGCCGACCTGCGGCGTGTTGACGCTGTCGCCAATCCAGTAGGGCTGAATGAACACCACGACGTTGACGATGGCAAAGCAGATGGTGAAGATGGCCCAAAGCACCCCGATGGCCCGGGAGTTGCGCATGTAATTGTCATGATAGATCTTGGAGGCTTCTTGGGAAGGCAACATGTTCGGTCAATTTTTTTTAAATTTTAATTTGGATGTTTTTTTCTTTCTTTTTTCCTTTCTTTCCCTGAACTAACTCAAACAAAAAAAAATGCTAAATGTATTTTATGAAAAAAATTCTGACAGCTCCACACGCACTGCTGTCCTTTATAAATAATGTTATTTTTCCCCTTATTTCCTTAAGTTTTTTCCTTAAAAAGATCTATGGTATTGGCTTTCTTTTTAATCAAAGGATGATCATGGAACATAAATTTAGCCTATACATATAACCCGAGGCGACTTAACATTGAAAAATTGAGAAAATGCTACACTGAAGCAATAGAAAAATCATAACCAACCTACGCCAATAATAAATAATTTACCAAGATCAGTGATTCAACATTGCTGACAAGGCGAGCTTCTATACAGCTACACCATCAATGGCTAAAAAAAAAAAACAAAAAACAAAACTGAATATCATTTTGCTTATTTCACAGTGGTCGAGTGGAGGGGTTTTCATCTTCTTTCACCAGTACACAGCGTCGTGCAGGATGTCCTTTGTTGTCACTCGTGAGAAAGGATGCGTCTTGTTGACTGTAACGTTGTACCCTGATTTTACCTTCCGAGACATCCGTGGTTTGCTTCCTCTGCTCGCCTTCAATGTCCACGCACCATGTTGGAAAGCAAAACGAGGATGACAAGAAATTAATAATTAAAAGAAAAACCCGGTATTCAAGATTAGCCTTTAGTCTGAATCCACTGTCAAATTTCAACAATCCTTTTTCGTAAATCCGACACCCCCCACCGCCGCAACTCCATTATCGTCATGCTTTTGTTGTCGCCTTTATCCAGTATGTCTCCTCTTCCTCTCTCTTTCTCCGTCCTGCTCCCTTTTCTCTGCTGCGCGCACTCGTCCGGAAGATGCTGATGTTGTGCTCATGACAGCGATACAGCGCGTTCGTTTACACGCACATAGGAACACCAACAGTAGCAGCGGGGGTTTATTTGCATAAAAGCGCGCACCCGATCCTATTCACCTTGAATATTAAATAGTTCTGGTTCGTGGACCCAATATGACGGGTTGTACTTGAACAAACGACATAATAATAATAACAATTTAAACAATTGTGGTTTTTTTATTTTAAAAAATTGAAGATGCATCAAAATCAGCAGGACATCAGAAAACAACGTTATATACATTTATCACAAAGGGTGTAATGTATGTATTATTTTGACACTTTGAAGTACTATAAGTATGCTAGTTGACACACACTGATAAGATAAATGTTTTATTCTTAATCAAATTTATATGAAGTCTAAATTACATGTTATTTGACTCTTAACATAACAGCTAACATTTTTTAAATATGAAAATGGAAAAATTGATTTAAAATAAATTCCCAGTCTTTACTAAAATATTAAATGGAATGTGTGCAGGTGGTACTTTTCTATCCATCGTTACTCAACATGCTTACATTCACATACTGGTGACAGACCAGCTGTTTTCCATTTTCATGTGGTTAGGCTAATTATCATATTTAGGCTACCATCTTAGCTATGCCGCCAGGGTACCGAAACATGGTCACCTGACTGCATGACCTCTTCTCCTCTCCTGTTCTCACTTCCGATGAGTGTTATTGAGTGGCGATGGTGGACGGACATAAAAGCCAGAATGCTGGAGTACTGCCGAGTTTTGAATTTGTTTTTGGTGTTTTTCGGATTATGTTTCGTTTTCATACCTTTTCTGTCCTATATGGTCAGGTAAGTCCGTTAGTTTTCCTTCTTTTCTTGTCAAAATATTTATGAAGAACATTAACATAGAGACATTAAAAATCAATAGTGGGAGAGACGGGCAAAAAAAAGGCAAATCTCTGAGGTGGCAGCACAAAAAACATGGGTGTGCTCTTTCTGTAGAAGACAGAATTCCTGCAGATGAAATAGACTGGGGTCTAGTGCGGCGAGAACCTCACTTCTTCAGCCATAGCACCAGAGTTCAGATCACAAACAGTTAACTGTGAAAATATGTCCAGACCAAGCCCAAAATCTGTCAAACAATCAAATTGCAGCTCTGGGACATGCAGAGGATGGAGGATGCACACAGTTATGGCGGTAAAATGATCAACAGCCTGCTGTGGAAAGGTATCTTTGCTGCCAATGAAGGGATTTATGGTGTGTAATTTTTTCAGTTCATTTTGTAACTGAAGACTGTGTGTGAGAGGTCTGGCTTCTGAGACATCAAGTCACAGAGAAACATCAGAATTGGTGAGTTGATAAATGCTGTGCCATTAGGAGCTGGGCTAATTCAAGTAGGCCTTAAACCGAGGCAACAAAGCTCTATGCTACCATGATTTAGGCCTGAGGCATGAGTCGATAGGCTACACTCTTGAGCGCAAATGAGATGCGTTTAGCAGCTTTAGAGCAGGGGTGCCCAATACACTATTGCACTATAACATTTGTCTTTTGATACATTCATACAGGACAGCCAATCTGATGTCTGATCTTTAACCACGCTAACTTCTAAATCAATCCAACCAATCCAAGGTTAGATCTTTGTAGGCAACCTTTCAAAGTCCAGTTGCCTACAAAATCTAACCTTGGATAACTATGACCTGGGTGAATGAGAACCTTCACAGACAACAATCCAACCAATCCAACTGAACGAAGACAACATGTTTAGCCAATTAAAGGTCGAGGGGATGTGTCGCTTATTGGGTCAGTACTCTGCACAGCGTTCATGATTTACAGACTGGACCGTAATGCAATGTATTTTGTAAATTAGAAGTTTTTTTAAAAAACACACACGTGATGGCAGCACTACACATCACTTCCATTAGAAACTTAAGGACCGAAGACAACAGTAACACTGGAGCTAACGTCCATGCTGGGCCTTAGCATGGATGCTAGCTGCAGCATTCATTTGACATCAACTTACGTTTTGAAATGAAGTTGAGCTGCTCTCTGAACACCTCAGCCCCCTTGAGTGAGTTGAGAATTTAATAAGTGAATACAGCACCACACAGTTGTATTCACACTACTGGATAATTTGCTGTTAATTATTTAACGCCTCTTGTCTCAACAAAAAAAAAATTCAAGAAGTAATTTGCTGTTAATTGCTGATCACTATGGAATGAAGACATGAAGATGAAGTTGTATGCTGCCTTAGTAGATAAGGGCATTTTTTAGCAGGTACAAAGTGCTCAAAAATGCCTTTATCTCGTGCAGGTATAAAGTGCTCCAACCTCACTTGAGCGGTGAGGCAATAAGACTTAAAGAACTCGAACTGGAGAGTCAGCGCCTGGCCTTAAAAGACAAAGAGCTTAAATATTTAAACGGTTTTGACAGGTGCTGCTCGTTCCACTGATTCTGATGTGGGCAAAAACATTACTTTGGTTCCTCCTTTTAATGAGAAGGATGTGGACAAATATTTTATTGTTTTTGAAAGGGTAGCTGTAGGGGTTCTACACATTTGAGTGTCTGGTTTCTGTTTGGGGTATTTGTTTCTGTTTTGTCCACTAGGGAGCGTGGCAGACTGGGTCTTCGCTAGTGATAGGGTGCAGCTGTGGCTGATCAGTAATCAGAAGGAATAAGAGGCAGTTGCACCCAAGCACCAGCGTTGGATTGTTTTGTGACCTGCAGAGCAGTAATTTGCTCTCTCCTCAACATAAGGTTTTGGCTGTGTGTTCTGGAGTTTTTGACTCATGTGAGTTTCTGTCCCTGGCTCCAGGATTGCCACGTTCCTTGGGAGGGGGTTTGAGTTCTCGTTTGGTTACACTGCAGTGGAGCACCCCCAAAAGCTTTGGACTTTGAGTTTGTTAAGGACACCGTTTTTCCTCCAGCCGAAACGTTTTCTGTTTTTCCCTTGTACACCCACTAAAGGGCTTTTGTTCTCGGAGCACCTGCAAGTATCTGCAGTTGGGTCCTAACAAACTGTTCCGTAACATGTAGTGAGTGCTTTGAACTGGCCGAAATCTGTGTGGACTTTGCTGTTGCAGTGTGTTGAGTGGGAATGCTCAAAAAGCTTTGATTCTGCCGGAGAACAGTTTAGACTTTGAAAAAGTGAAGCTGCCATTCTTGGTGCATAAGAGTTAGTGCCAGAAGGGTTAGGGTTAAACCAAGAAAACAGGGTCACCAAACGGAGTTCGCCCATGAAAAAGAAATTATTTTTGAACGCTGGTGTTCCTCTGTAGGAGTGGCAGATTTTGGATCACTGAAACAACTGATTTTATTGGAGGACTTAAGTCATGTCTTCCTGATAAAGTGGCGACCTATTTAAATGAAAATAAAGATTCTGAATTGAATAAAGCCGCTACTTTGGTTGACGATTATGTCCTCACACATAAAGCAATCTTTGAAGATTGTTCTTTTGATAGCAAGCCTTATGAGGAAATTAATTCTAATGTTGAGAATGCCAGGGTCACAACTGTGTGCAAGATTTGAAGGACAATGTGATTTTCTTTTATTGTAAAAGAAAGGGTCACATGATTGCGAGTTTTCCGGTGTTGAAGAAGCGAGAGGCAAAACCAGTGACAATGGTTAAGATGCGGAAAGACGTGTCTCAAGATGTGGTGTATGACTCGCATGCTTTGTCGTATTTTGTGCCACTTCTGATGGAAAGTTTGATTTGGTTAAATAATGACATGAAGGTGCCGGTGTTCTTTCGAGATTTCCTACCTCCGCGAAACGTCCTACCGTCACGTGAGGTAGCACGTTTCGACAGACGTGCTACCTCGTCAGAAAATCCTAACGTGCGCTTCCAGTTTCACTTCTTTTGTCATTGCTGTTTTAGAAGAAGACGAAGAAGAGCAGCAGCACAGTCGAAAACAATGGAGATTATATTGAGTTAAAAGAAATAAAAAAGAAATAGAAATATTTAAGGACTAACTTTTTTTTTCTGCAAGTAGACGCTCAAACACTGAGTAACCTCGTCTGAAATAAAACGTAGATGTATGCAGAACGTTCTGACAGTTAACATTTCTTCGTCAGAATATGCTACCGCACTAATAAATACAGGTAGGACGTTCTGACAGCTGAAATTGCATCGTCAGAATATGCTACCACAGTAATAAATACAGGTAGGATGTTCTGACAGCTGAAATTTCCTTCAGAATATGCTACCACACTAACAAACACAGGTAGGACGTTCTGACAGCTGAAATTTCCCCATCAGAATATGCTACCACAGTAATAAACACAGGTAGGACGTTCTGACAGCTGAAATTTCCCCATCAGAATATGCTACCACAGTAATAAACACAGGTAGGACGTTCTGACAGCTTGAAACTACCCCATCAGAATATGCTACCACAGTAACCATGTTCTTTTAAACAAACGAACCTCATTTCAATGATCTTTATCACAGATGTATTTAAATTAGGTTGTTTTAAACTATCCCCATGTGGATGGCTACGAATGATTTTCAAATAATGTGAAACAATGTTTGTATAATGTAAATAAAATTTGAAATTAGACAGAGGGAGACCAGACCGCAGTTGAGTTAGAAAGCAAGTATTTGTTTTTATTCGAACCTAACTCAAAACAGGTGGAAAAAAATTAATCAGAACCAAGAAGTGCTGTAGATGCTGGCCAAACAGAACAAAAGACGAAATACGGAACAAGGCCAACCCACATAGGGCCGTAGAACCCTGTCCGTATTTCAACTAACCTAAACTACAAAAAAGGGAAACAAAGTCTATATGTAATGAACTAAAACCGAAAATTGGATAACCAGCCACCTACAACCCAGAAAATACAATAATAGAACTTATGAGTTCTAATAAGTTATAAGGAAAAATGTAGTCACCTGTTGAGTGAAAAAAGTAATACTTAAAACAGAACTGCACAACACCAACTTCACATGTAATTAAAATAATTTTTTTAACTATAAACATTTCCTGCAAGTGAAATCTTCATGATCTGTGAAGTTGATGCACCCAAAATGAGCAAATCGCTAACATGTCCCACACTGTACCTAGAGACAAAAATATAATAAAAACAATACGATTTACAAATGTGAACGTCACTTCAAATATGCTTATGAGATTTTCAACTGAAAAACAATAGATCTTATTTTAAGATCATCTTTACCATTGCAATCATGCTGTGCTCAGCATCAGTGTCCAGCATGCAGCACACCACACAATATTCTTCTGCCTTGTCTAGAAAAAAATTAAGACAATTTCATTGTTATGCCTCTTTTGACAGGGTTATAGTCATCATAGTCATCATTTGCCAATTCCTTTATTAATCAGGATGTGCCCCTACATCATCAGAAATACAGGAAGCATGTACATTTTTTGGTACCCATGAACATATGGAGAAGGTTGTGGCAAGACAGGTGCAAGTTTATTTTACTGGTATTGTACTTACAACATTGTGGCTGCTGACTACACAAGCACCTTCATGCTTACCCCGATTTTCTAGCAGGCTACAGGCTATCTGCCGTCTGTACTGCGTTACAGCCTCAGCTGTGGTCAGTACCTCCCTGGCTTCACCAGTCATGATGAAGTTCTCTGCAAACTGAAAGACATATTTTTTTTACATATTGACATAGGTAGTCAACAACTTTCAGAAATACCAAGGAAAGTAATCTGTTTTAATGATGATTGTTGTCAGCTTTTCAAACCATCAGTCCATCTATCTTCTGCTGCGTTATCCGTAGTCAGGTCGCAGGGGCAACTGCCTCAGCAGAGATATCCAGACTTCTCTGAACCCTGTCACCTCCTCCAGCTCATCTGGAAGGACCCAGCCAGCCAATAGACGTAGTCCCTCCTGGGTCTTCCCCAAGGTCACCTCGTGGTGGGACATGCCCGCAACACCTCTCCTGGGAGGCATCCAGGAGGCATCCCAAACAGATGTTCGACCCACCTCAGCTGGCTTCTCTTGATGTGGATGAGCAGCATCTCCACTCCATGCCGCTCCTGGGCGACCAAGCTGTTCACACTAACCCTAAGGTTGCGCCTTACCTTCAGCATTAAAACTCCACAGCTGCTTGAGTCCTGCTGTGCATGATGCTGCAGTCTGGACCTGCCACGACTCCATAGACCTCTCCATCACCTTCAGAAAGTTCCTGTTTAAAACAGAATCAGAACCACTTTACCATCAGGCCAGACCTGTTCTTGGAAATCATTAATTCATAATCATGAATACCTCCAGTTGCGGAGAACTTTTCTTCCGTAATAGTCCTCATTGCCAAAGGGATTTATTAGGACCAGGGTCTTTGTCGAGATGTTCACAATCTTAAAAAAAGTATTTAAAATCAATCAAAACTAAACAGCACTTTCAAAAACAAGTGTTGTCACACAAAATGTAGAATAAACACATACCACAAGAATCCAGTGTGCACAGAAATTCAAAAAGCACAACCACATGTCCTCAACTGGAAATGTCATCTGGAGGGTGTTTACAGCAGGTTAAATACAACCAATTTACTGAACATCCACCAACTTTATATTACAGTTATTACCTTACTGAGGCTGCGGAACCTCCATTAAAATACTGCTGTTGCAACAACGGCATCGATACGGTATACAGGTTTCTGCTAAATGCAAATACATGAACGAACGAACACACAAACAGACTATATAGATATATAATAATAGGACCGTCTAAGATAACCTGGAATATATAATTCTTACTTGCCCTGTGTTCCCCAATGACGCATTGCAGATATGCATCAATTACCTAAAATGTGAGCAAAGGAACGTTAACAAATCATAAAATAGAAACACTGCTACAAGCAGCTAGTATACATAATAAAAATTGCTCATACCTCACCGGAAACCCATTCTGTGCCCCGCAGCGTCCTAAATGATTTGTCATAAAGCTTGTACGGTCCCACTACTGCCTCAACACGCCCATCATCCCTTGCCGCCCAAAGCCTGTGCACTAAAAGGAATTTATGATTTATGTTAGTTATGTCATCCTAACATTCACCCTTAAAGGTTAAACATGAACCAACTTTTACATGCAAACCCCAGTCATGCAAGAATTAACCTGGTATGATGGCCAAACTGGCAACAGGACCAAACGGTCACGAACAAATATTTTTTTAAAAGGCAACCTTCATCTTGTGTGCTGAGGTTCTTAAAGGGCGGAGTCTTGGTTGGGAACTGAACAGGGGTTGATTCTGCTATTATAGTGAAATCGTTAGATTGACATGTTTTCGCAAAATGTATAACTGATGGTCTTGTGGCTGTTGGTGGCTGATCTAACGGCCTTTCTACCATCACCACATCTTCGGTTTCAGGTCTTCGATACGGCTTGATGTGATCTATGTTATATGTCGTGTTTAAGGTGTTGCCATGAGAATTTTTGAGTGTGACACGTTTACCACAGTGGTCCTTAATGATATAAGGACCCGAACAGTCTGGCTGAAGCCGTCCACCTTTCCTCCCACGCTTTATCATATTAAGCAGAAGCACTTCATCTCCTGCCTTATACTGGACCTCTTTATATTTCTTTTTGGTTTTTTTGGCATATGCAGCCACTTGCTTCTCTTGTGCCTTCTCTACATTTTCTTCCACAGACTTCTTCACGTCTTCTCCAGCCTCCTTTTTCGAGACAGAACTCTGTGTAAGCAGACTCCTGAGGCAGTATGATCTTGGACAGCTATAAAATATAAAACTGGCTTTACTCTGTAATACTTAAAGCAAGTTGTAGTGAAGTACAAATAATACTAATAATAGGGCTGCCATTAGCACTGACACAGACACAGACACAGACACAGACACACACACACACACACACTTACTTACGTCTGTGTTATAGTACAGAGAAGAGTCCAAACACTCACCGGCAACTCAGCAGGAACTTCTGATGGAAATCGTGCTTCCCTACCATACATCAGTTGGAAGGGGGTGTGCTTTGTCGTTGTGTGAACCTTTGAGCTTAATGAAAACAGTGTGGCATCCAAAAAAATGTCCCAGTTGTTTTGCTGATC